>JAKCPI010003216.1:0-41508 GCA_023213315.1 Euborellia annulipes
ATGTGTATTCTCACCGAAGCAATATTGTAAGTTTCTTCTACCTCCTCTGCTGTAAATTGTGTATCATGGGAAAATGGAGGCATAATAAAAACTGCATTTTCTTTTCCACTGCTGTTTTTATCTGGGGAAAACCTTTGTCTGCTAGAACAACATCGCCAGGTTCTATTAAATCGACTAGGCCACAATCGTTTGTAATAAAACTATCACTAGAGCGACCACCATAGCATTTAGATACAAAGCTTATAAATCCATTTGGAGTACACCCAACCAAAAATTTTACCGTTTGATGATGTTTATATTCAGAGTACATTAAAACTCTTTGATTCACTTCTGGTGGTAATTCTGTATTCACTTCAGTGCAATCAATTATTACACGTGTTTCAGGATAATTTCTTCTGAATGCATCCGGTAACGTTGCTTGAATTGTAGATTTTGAAGGCCAAAATATAAATTTTTTTAATAAAATGTTAAGTTGTTGTAACTGATTTACAAATATTTTTTGGGCTGAAGTTCGATGAATATTGAATAGTACCCCTAATGCCGTGAATGTAAGGCCTGTTTTTAATTTTGTTAAGGTAATTAATAGTTTGGTTTTTTTATCAATTTTGGATGATCTGCAGTCTGAAAGAATATTTAAAAGAAAGGAAAAAATTTCAAAAGTGACGCCGGTTAAACTGCTTAAAGATTGATCATCATGGATTGAAGTTAGGCCATGAAAACCTTGACAGTTGAGCTCCGCGAAATCTTGACTGATTGGATCACACCCCCTTATCTTGGACGGACTTTCCTAATGGTGGTAAATTTACATCACACATTTTATCTGCTGTCTTTTTTTTTGGGATATTGACCTGTAGTTCTGCAGTACTAACACCATCGCAAGAATTAATATTACAAAAAATATGTTTGATCATCTGAAATATTTTCACCAATTTGTTTATCTGTTTGACAAGTAATACTACGACTTGTTGCTTGGGGCATAGTATTAGAAACAGAAGTTTCGATATTCTGCTGTTCAATTTCGATAGATTCATGATCCTCGCCAACTGCAAAAAGAGTATTATTATTAGTATTTAAAAGCATTATTGTTTTCGTTCATTTTATTCTTACTCATTTCATTAATTTTTTTAGTTCTTGATTCCCGTTGCTGTAATCGTTCCAATCGTTGGAGGGACTGAATAGATTTTTTTATATTATGTTTGCCAGGAAAAATTGTCGGTACATAAGACGGATGTTGTGGATTCTCTGATTTTTTATTGTTGACGAAATGAGCACTACATATCCGAGTATTTTTATTTGGCTCCCAATTCTTCGGATGCTTTCTGAAATGTATTCAAGTTAATGTAATTAAGTTAATATTTTCTAATTATTATTATTTGTGGAAAAATAATTTTTAAAACTTGACTGATATCTGCCAACTTCAGTATCATAATGATTATATAAAAAAAGATAATTTGTTTTTTGAAATATTTCACTTACACATAGTTTTTGACTGCTTTTATCCATTTTTGACGTTTCCAGGTTATCCACTCTTTATTCGATGACCTTTCGGGAAAACGATAAAATTTCACCTCCGTATGATTTTTACACGGCATATTTGAACAGCCACGTATGCAACAAGATGTTCTTGATGATGACATCATGAAAGTTTATTTTAATTACAAAAATAATAATTGTTAAAAACACTTTCAATGCAAGTCCAATGCAATTCTATATCAATTGACATCACATTATCGCCGATTTTTCTCACCAGATGGCATCATAGTCATCTTTCTCAATCCCCATTGTTTTTTTTTAACGTAATGTGGTTTTGTCATTAGTTTGGCTGTCATTATTCAGGCACATTCAAGGGTTCGCATCCCGTCTATCAAAGACAGTAATTTATTTCAATTGGATTTAGCTATCAATCCAATTGAAATAAATAGTTACAGGGCTCTGAATTGGCCTTCGATGCCAAAAAAATGGAATAAAAAAAACTCTGTCAGGGAAAATACCCGCCCAAGGGTAGAGACGAAATTTTGTTTCCTTAATATCTTATAGATATAATATGTATGTTTTTTTTAATATTAATTCAGCTTTCATTATAAATAGTTAATTGTCTGTCACTTTCCTAGCTTAATTTTCACAATTCTGCCAATAGTGTCTTTCTTCAGGTAACATATTTCTTCTGGTGCTAATAAAACTCCAAAAAATTAAAATATCTTCTGGCCTTTATCATTACAGTATACGAAAATAATGTCAACTATAGGAAATCATGAATATTAAATTGAACAGAGTATATTTGGTTTCTGGACACAAAAATCCAACTAGCGTAGAATCACCCATATATACACTCCAAATGGATTTGCGGAATGTTAATGATTGATTCATTCATTTAGCTAATTGTCCTGCAATATATTACTTATTTTATTCTAGATATAATATAATTATCATTTATTTAATGAATTTTAATGAAATATATAAATCAAACCAACCATACAAATAATGATTATTTTTCTTTATTTTCAGGATATCACTCAATTTTTATTTGTCTGCATCCATCCAGCCAATAAGCAAGTTGGGTTCCTTACCTTGCAGTTAACTGGTGAGTTTATTGAAATTTTATATTTCATTGAATCTAAGAAGAAAGGAGAAATGCTGCAACAGACTAAGTAATGATTGTGTAAATCAGGAAACTGAGTGTAAGGTGAAACATAAATGTCCAAAATCATATCGTGCTTATGGAAATTTTTAATTAATTCATCGATTATTTATAATCATTTGGTCATATGAGAACGATATGATTTTGGACATTTGTGAACAACTGACATTCAGCCTACTGATTCATTTTATTTATCTGCTGCTTATTAGTCCTCTCATATCTACGATCTCGGGTTCGCTTCCCATCCCAAGCGAGAAAAATTTATTTCATTTGAGTTGGCTACTAATCATTTCAAATAAATAGGGATGGCCTTAGATGCCGAAAAGACTTTAAATAAATTAAAATTATCTTGTGCTAAAGATTTTTACTATCTTCTTTATTAACCTCCTTTTATTATACCTCTAGATTCTTTGATTAGAATTTGAAAAGAACTTCGTTTTTCCAGCCGATCCATTCGCCGAACCATTTTTTGGACATCTTCGAAATTACTGAAGAGCTACTCAGAGAGAGCATGTCCCATTGATGAGAACAAATGGAAATCCGAAGGAGCCAACGGAGTCTGGAGAGTTAGTATACAGAAATATCCTGATAAACTTACAAATGATCGAGTGGTCTGTCCGACTGGCCTTTTTTTTAGGGTTTCATGTGTATGGAAAGTGTGGATGTGGGTGTAGGAGTTGTTGTCAACCCAAGCGGTCCAATCCGATCCAAATCCCTTCGGTGCTCGAAATTCATCAGAATCCGCATGACAAATTTACTGTTATAGGACCGAACGTTTTCATGCTGCAAGATTGCCATACTAGGCTTTTGGCCCATCCAGACGTTTTTCATTCAATGCTTGATTAAAATTGATCAATTGTTGACAGTAACACTTCGACTTGACCGTTTCGCCTAGTACAGCTTGTAATTCGGCATCCTCGAATTTTTTCGGCTGAAGTCGAAATCGCAACTTTTAAAGGATCTAATCCAGAGCACACAAATTGGAATCGTTGGAGCAGCTCTGCCATAGGCCTCTGAAAGAATTTGCTGACATTCGCTCGAGTTTTTCTTTTGATTAAACAGAAAATAAACTTTATTTGTCTCGTAATTCGACATGTTTACCACTCAAAATAAATATGATGAGCAGACTAATTAGTCGATACGTCAATAGCTTTTTGAAAGATACTGTCACTGTAAAATGAAATGAAAAAGTAGGGGGATAACTAACCCCAACAGCCAACAAGCCAGTTCGGTTCCTTGAGCAAGGAGGTCCAGGGAATATATAGTATTAAAAAATTTCCTATTTGATAAATAAAAATTTAAAATTTTGCTAAATATAACTGTGAAAAAATAAGTATTGTAGCGACTAATAATTAATTTGATGATTTATATTATTTATTATTTTATTAATTTTTTAGAAAAAATTATCGATAAACTTTTCACTTATTTATTTATTATTAATTAATTCGTAAAGTTTGATCATTTCGTCAAACAAATATTTTCATATCCCAAATTAAACTAGATTAACTTCATTTCAAAGTTTTCTTTAGTATGATTTGTTTTATTGAATATTTTAATACGTAAGTTCATTAAAAAACAAAATTTTCATTTGAATATAATTAATTATTTTAAGTATTTGTTTCAGGACAACGGGTCGGAGACTTTTGCCTGGCATCTAATTCGACTTGTTGTTCCTTCATACAAGATCTGTACCCAACGGAAATATTCCTCAGAAACTCGTAATCTGTACCAAACAAATGAGCTCACAAGATACGCTACGCCTTTTCAAGATGCAAACAAATAAAACAGGTATAATCAACGATTTTAATATTTCTCTTTAGTCCAAACAAAATACCCGTAGTATTAGTTAACAATCTCTCTTTTTCTTATATATATAAAAAAACGTTTTGAAACTCTGGAAACGTTTAGTTTCGGTGCATTTGAAGATGGTTAATGAACCGAAACGTTTCCAGCTGATTGGTGAAAGCATTCAGAGCATTTTTTCTTGGCTGCATCTGCCTACATCCTTCACTAAATATCTACAGCCGCAACTTGCATCTCAATGCCTTGTATGTTATATATAACAGCGTTAAGTCTCCCTTATACTTCAATAAATATCTTATAAATTAAAAATTTTAATTATTCTCACACATTTTAATAGTAAATTAACTCTATACATCTCTATATATATATATTACCCGGGCTGTTCTATTTTTATTAGATTAGAAGCCATCAACTCACCTTTTCATTTGCCATCTATGTCGCCACATCTGTTGGAGGACTAGGTGCATGTGTGGAGGCCAGTTATTTTTACTTTTTCATTATATATATATATATATATATATTATATAATTTATATTTGTAATTTAAACCTAAGTGATGAATGCATTTTATTATTAAAATGAAGTTTTCTAGTAAATCAACTCTCATAAATATTTAGCCCAGTTAAGATTTGGTGCCTTTTCATGTGGGCGGTCACATTTATAATTTGCATATTTCACTTTCATAAAGGGTTAACATATTATTTTTATAATTTCTTTGTTAAAACATATTTATAAAATTATCCTTTATTTTAAACTTACACCAGTGGGTGTAAACGGGTATACATAGTGGCGGATTAAGGCAATATAAGGCCCTAGGCCCAAAAAACAAATTAGGCCCCGGATAACAAAATTGTCTTTAGAAATTAATTAATAGGTATTATAAATTTAAGTAATGATTGAATTTCATAATCAATTGATAAATTTTGTATAAAAATGAAATTAAATTTTATATTACGATTAAAATTAATATGATAATCAATTTCGGGGGCCCCCATATTCCACGGGGCCCTAGGCGCGCGCCTAGTGTGCTTTCCTTATGATCCGCCACTGGGTGTACATATTTCCTTCTCATTTAAATATCATTAATATTTTTCCTTAAAAATAAATTGGTTAAAAAAATCGTTTGTCATTATTATTTTTTTTTTTTTTTTACAGGAGTGTCTATTGCTAGAGGTCGACTTCTCCCTTCATCATCGACCTTCTCGTTTGAGCATCCCCGTCTCAGCGCACTTCGTTCGAGTCCTCCCTTGCACTTGGTAAGTCCTGGCCAAATTTTTTCAATTTATTAGTTCAAATCACAAATATTAATTACATTTCCTTGGGAAGGTCTATTTTAAAATCTCGTGTATAAAAAAAAACCCTTATTTTATTTATTATCATTTAGAAATTTATAAAATAAAATTTTTAATATTGCTATCCCCTGGTATGGTATTTTTGTTTTTTTTGCCTTTGCCGGGGTCTTTAAGAGAATTCATGTTTTAATATTATAACTTCCTGTTAACACAGAGTTAGTTTTTTTTTTGTATTAAATTATTATTAAATACTAATTTTTGTTATTTTTTTCTCTTACAGGGGCTCGTAGTCTCCCTCTTCTTCCATCATCGACCTTGTTGCTATGGCAGAAACATCCCAGCACTCGTCGGGCTCGCTCTCTGTGAGCAGGTAATTTTGATATTTGCATCCTAAATTATTTATTTACCCCCATATAGAAATTTAGTTTCTTTTTTCCTAGGCATAAATTTAATAAGTTGAAGCCTTATTCATTCCTTCTTAACTAATTTGAATATTTCTAAAATATAAATAATAAATGATAAAATATTTTGAATATTTTGGTAATATTCTCTTGGGATAGGGAACTCAAGACTTTGGATGGAATTGAAGAAGACCCTGGGGCGGGGTTTATTTTTATCTATGCCTTTGCCACGGACTATAAGAGAATTTGTATTTAAACTTATTGTTATTAAGATATATGATTTTAAAATTAATAATAAAACGGCTCGTTTTAGCGTTTTTGAAATTTAATTATTTGTTATAAATGTTTTGAAATCTTTTAGTTTATTTTCGAATATTTTTTTTATTATTTTTCATATTTTTCCAAGTTAATTATTATCTTAGGTATTGCACTTCGAGCGATTTCATTTAAAACAGCCTGCAGTTGCAAAAAGATGCACATGACCAGGCTCTGCGTCGATAAACACTTCTTTAGAATTAAAAAAGTTAAAACAACTCGTGCAAATTGATTTAATATTTTTTTAATTCTAATTAACCGATTAGCGAACTTTATCTCAGTGAGTCACACACAGGTCGTTGCATCTGCGAATTGTTTTAAACCAAATCGCTCTATGTGCAAAGCCTAAGGAAATAATTAACTTTCGAAAATACTCTACTTATCGTTTTAACGATCCATATATTTATGTTAAAGTCTTAAATATATTAATGACAATATATGTAAATACAAATTATTAGTTATAAATAAATGTTAGTCTCGTTCCAGAGTTCTACATTTTCATGTAAAGACTGCAGTGACGGCGCTACGGGGGCCCCCCTGAAATTATATAACTTATATAACTACAAAACACGGCTAAAAGTTTAGGAAAATTGAATTTTTTTTCAATTTTTTTCAACTTTGGACACCGCTAATCTTAAATAAAAAAAAAAAACATTTTTTTTACGATATTCTCTTGTTTTTCAGCTTTTCAAAAATCACTTATTCGTGACAATCTGATAATATTTATCGAAATTATAAATACAAATACCTCGGCAACAAAAAAAAAAAAAATGTCTTTTGTTTTCCTGAGCAATCTAACTCATTTTTATTTAACATAATATATAAGCTGCTAGGTACATTATTTTCTATCTTAATTATCAATTTAATATTAATATTTTTTTATATTTTCAGAATTCATCTCGATTTCTGCATGCCAGCCATTGCATATGCGACGTTCCAGTGGAGCCATGAAGTCAACTAACTGGTGAGTTTGTTCAAATTTTATAATTCATTTTTAATTTCAATGCACAAAGCCCATTGCATCCTACAATTTGCTTTTGTTTTTTTTTTTATTTGGTTAAGGTCTTTTTCGTCAGCTAAGGCCATTCAGACCCATTTAGATTCCTATCTTAAATAATCACGTCAAGACAAAAACAAAAAGGTAAAATAAATCACACATTCTGATTCCTTGGGGTCACCAAGGAGGGCTAAGGGGGGGGGGGGTGAGAAGATAGATGGTAAATTTATCTTTGTTCTAAAAATTTATTTTATCTTGAACCTTAATCATCCATTAAAAAGAAAAAATTTAGAAGCCAAAATTTCAGCCCGTGTGTACTAGTAAATTTTTTGGGGAAGGTTTTCAAACAATAATTTCTCTCTCCATATATTTCATATATATTAATATCATATATATTAATTAAGTAAGTCTTTTAAAAATTATTTAAGTCCGATTATATCCCTAATAAATAAATAAATAGTAAAAAGAACCATAGGAAGTATTTTCTTAAATTAGGGGTTGGTTTTAGGGGTGGATTAATTAAGTAAGTCTTTTAAAAATTATTCAAGTTCGAATATATCCCTAATAAATAAATAAATAGTAAAAAGAACCATAGGAAGTATTTTCTTAAATTAGGGGTTGGTTTTAGGGGTGGATTAATTAAGTAAGTCTTTTAAAAATTATTCAAGTTCGAATATATCCCTAATAAATAAATAAATAGTAAAAAGAACCATAGGAAGTATTTTCTTAAATTAGGGGTTGGTTTTAGGGGTGGATTAATTAAGTAAGTCTTTTAAAAATTATTTAAGTTCGAATATATCCCTAATAAATAAATAAATAGTAAAAAGAACCATAGGAAGTATTTTCTTAAATTAGGGGTTGGTTTTAGGGGTGGATTAATTAAGTAAGTCTTTTAAAAATTATTCAAGTTGGAATATATCCCTAATAAATAAATAAATACTCAAAAGAACGAATTTTTTTCCCAACGGAATAAAATCCCGTTAGTTTGCAAGTAAATAGAATTTTTTTAAATAGAGAACTTATTTGATAATTTTAATTTTTGGGCGTTCAGAGAGCAATGCGATTTATCTAAGCCTGTTTGTTTGGTGCCTGCCTGTCTGTCAGTTGTTTTCGAGACGAGACAAGAGTCATTACGTGGAGCTCTCTCTCTCTCTCTCTCTCTCTGTGTGTTTATTTTCTTTTATATTGTGTTGTTATTTGTGCAAATAAGACGTTCATCCCCCAAACTCATTACTCCCCTTCTTGTCATCTTTTTCTTAAGGTAATGAATATATTTATATCTCATTTTGATAACGAATTAAATTTCTATTTTCTTTTTTTTTTCTGTCTTAAAATATATTACTTAGAGTATATAAAATTATCCAATTTTATAGAAATAATGAATTCATGTACCCAAGGGGAAGGGTGAGTTTATCAGAAGGGCTGTAAATCACCCCTTCTGATAAATAAAATAGTATTTTAAAATACTAATACAAAATTATATTTTTTGTAAAATTTTAACATTTAAGGAAATTGATTACTTTCTCTCCCTCCTCACCCTCCACCCCTATTGCAGAGAATTTTGCTAATAATTGAAAATATAAATTCTTAAACTTTTATCTCTCGTCAATTATATAAATTATAACTGTGATTAACATTTCGTTTAAAACTATATTATTATTTTTAATAATGTTAACAGAGGGTGGTGAGGTGTACATGCTTTCCCTTCTAATTAAAATATTATTATAATTTTTCATTTTTTTGTCATTATTATTTTTTTATTTTTTTTTTATAAACTCTCTCTTTCTACACAACACACGAATCTCATTTAATATTTTTTTTTTTTTTACAGGGGTGTCTATTCTCCCTTCATCATCGACCTTCTCGTTTGAGCATCCCCGTCTCAGCGCACTTCGTTCGAGTCTCCCCTTTGCTATTGGTAAGTCCTGACCAAATTTTTTCATTTTATTAGTTCAAATCACAAATATTAATTACATTTTCTTGGAAAGGTCTATCTCTTTTAAAATCTCGTGTATAAAAAAAAAACCCTTATTTTATTTATTATCATTTAAACCAATAGGACTCTCTCTCTCTCTCTCTCTCTCTTTTTTTTTTTTTTTTTTTTTTTTTTTTTTTTTTTTTTTTTTTTTTTTTTTTTTAAAAATTTCTTCCTAAAACCTCATTTTATCTTAGAGCATTCTAATATGGATTAATATTTCTAATTAAACGTTGTATAATTACCGGTATATTAGATAATAAAAAATATCCCCCCCCCCTTTTGATAAGGGATGTTTTTTAAGGGTATGTGAATAAAATAATTTGTTTTAATAATAACTTAAATTCTAATAAATAAATATATTATTGTGGTGAGAACTATTTTAAAAAATAAATAAATAATTTCTTTACCAGTTGGTTGAATTCGTCTCTGTTCTATCTATAAAGTAGGCCTAGTTGCTTTCTATTCTATTGCGTTTATATAGTCAGAATAAATTGTTAAATACATCTTATCTCATATCTCTAAAATTTGCATTCATTTTCATAAAATTTTCATAAATTCATAAAAGGGTTAAAATTTTATTTTAATAATATTTGATACCTAAGAGATTTGATCCTTTTTTTTAAATAATGAAATTAGAGGGTGGTAATTATCCCATCTAATTAAAATATTATTACTAATTTTCCCTTATAATTTCTCGTTCTGGAAAATTGTTTTTGGGTGATATCAAGATTAAAATATTTTTTCTATTGCTTTTTTCATATCAGACCAAGATAGGAGTTATCAAAAAAAAAAAAAAAAAAAAAATTAAAACAAATTAATCATCTTATTTGTTTGTTTTTTTTTTACTAATCCATATGGCTAACTTAAATAAAAAGTCGAAAAAAATTCTCTTCATTTCTTTTTTTATTTCAATACATTTTTACTTTTTTCAAATATTTATCTTTGCGATTTTTTTTCTAACTCTTTTTTTCATTAAATAATCTCTTACATCTATAATTATTATTGGAATTATCTTTAAATGGATGGTCCAACTTTATTTAAAAAATTCGTGATTAAATTAGAAAACGAGCTAGCTAGAAATTGTAATTTGGCTAAAATCTAAAATGAAAAAAGTTTCTCATTTAATTAGTCATTAGATGTTCTAATTTAAAAAAATAACAAACCTTTTAATTAATTTTCTTTTGGAGTAACTCTTTATTTTCTAAAGTTTGAATTTTATTTATTTCTTAAATTTTAATAATGTAAATAATTATATTAATAAGGGAAGGAATATGGGGTTGAATAAAACAATCATATAAAAAAATAAACTTTATTAACTATTTAAATATGTAGCTTATAATGGAATAGCAGAGAGAGAGAAAAAAAATTACAAGTTTGAATTCAGATGTAAAATTTTTTTTTTTTTTTTTTTTTTTTTTAAACATTCACACTTTTTTCTCATTCACACTCACACTCACACACACATTCACACGGTCTTTTCGGCAACTCAGGCCATTTAAGACTTTAAACGATAACCGTTATTGATAATATACACATATTAGGGGTCCAGGCATTCTTATTTAAGCCATTTGGTATCCAAATGGCTTAAATAAAATCATCGGACTGCCCGGGGTCCGAACCCGCGACGTTTGGTATACGAGGTTAGCACGATGTAAAATTTATAAGTATGGGAAAATATTTATATTTTGTTACCATGGCAACCATTTCTCCTATCTTTCCTATGAAGCACAAGAGTAAAGTGTGCTTCAAATAATTTTGAGGGCAAAACGAGAATATACATTTGAAAGAGTATCTAAAAAATAATTGATTTTTGAATTTTAATCAAAATCGTTAGAGCGAATTTTGAGAAAATCGAAAAAAACTGAAAAAGTACATCAGTAAAGTACTAGTACTATTTGGCCGATTTTGATTAAAAGCTTATTTTCACGCTCCCGGGGGGTGTTTAACTTAAATATAAAATTTCAACCTCCTAGCTCAATTCCTTCATGCTTAAAATTGAACACACACACACACACACACCCACACACACACACACACACACCCACAGACAGACCATGTCGCGAAAACCACTTTTTTGGATTCAGGGGACCTCAAAACGTGAAGATCCATCAAAATCTCGACATCGAATTTTTGACATGAATCCAATACTTTCTCTCTCTATATATTAACATATATAGAGGTAAGAGAAAGTAAAAATTATCGATAAACTTTTCACTTATTTATTTATTATTAATTAATTCGTAAAGTTTGATCATTTCGTCAAACAAATATTTTCATATCCCAAATTAAACTAGATTAACTTCATTTCAAAGTTTTCTTTAGTATGATTTGTTTTATTGAATATTTTATTTAAGTTCATTAAAAAAACAAACAAAATTTTCATTTGAATATAATTAATTATTTTAAGTATTTGTTTCAGGACAACGGTTCGGAGACTTTTTGCCTGGCATCTAATTCGACTTGTTGTTCCTTCATACAAGATCTGTACCCAGCGGAAATATTCCTCAGAGACTCGTAATCTGTACCAAACAAATGAGCTCACAAGATACGCTACGCCTTTTCAAGATGCAAACAAATAAAACAGGTATAATCAACGTTTTTAATTTTTCTCTTTAGTCCAAACAAAATACCCGTAGTATTACTTTACAATCTCTCTTTTTCTTATATGTATAAAAAAACTTTTTGAAACTCAATGTCTTGTAAGGGATCTATGGAGAAAAAATGATCTGAATGCTTATACAAATCACCTGGAAACTTCAAATTTAAAACTTGAACACAGCCGCAGTGGCACCGTCTCTACTGTTTGCCGGTAGGTTTATATTGAAATAAAATTTTAAAAAACTTTTTTTCAATTTTTTATTAATAGTGGAGGCTGACTGCTTTGCAAAGATCAGTTTCGATTTTTAATCATCGTCAGAGCCTATAATAAAATATAATTTTACATTAATTATTTATATTCAACTTCCATCTTGTTTAAATTTTTTAGTCGCCATTAGGACTATATATATATATATATATTTACATCTGACTTACACACAATATTTTTTACATTTCATTACAACATATTATTTAAATTAAAACAATATTTACCTCGAGCTATTATCAGAATCACATATTTTTATGAATAATTTCATTTTTAATTTCATTTCCGTCCCAGAATCTTCATTAATTCACCTGGAAACGTTTAGTTTCGGTGCATTTGAAGATGGTTAATGAACCGAAACGTTTCCAGCTGATTGGTGAAAGCATTCAGAGCATTTTTTCTTGGCTGCATCTGCCTACATCTTTCACTAAATATCTAGAGCCGCAACTTGCATCTCAATGCCTTGTATGTTATATATAGCAGCGTTGAGTCTCCCTTATACTTCAATAATATCTTATAAATTAAAAGTTTTAATTATTCTCTCACATTTTAATAGTAAATTAACTCCATACATCTCCATATATATATATATAACCCGGGGCTGTTCTATTTCTATTAAATTAGAAGCCATCAACTCACCTTTTCATTTGTCATCTATGTCGCCACATCTGGGGAGGAACAAAATGCGGTGTGGAGGCCAGTTATTTTTACTTTTTCATTATATATATAGCCTATATTTAATATAAAATTTATATATGTAATTTAAACCTAAGTGATGAATTCATTTTACTATTAAAGTAGGGCTATTTGCTCAAGTTTATTCAAATTTTATTAATATTTAACAACAGCTTTTATATATATTTCTTTTTTCTTCTTTTTCAGTACATAACCCAATGGCTGGGGATGAATAGTGGATCTTTTGCTGGAGGCGTCTTAAGGAGTTGTCAAAAAAGCAAGATCATCTCATCAAAAAGGGAGAGCTCAATCAACTGTCTCTAGAGTTTTAAATCGGTACAGATTAACAAGAAGCTACTCTAGGAGACCTGGTCAAGTCGTCATAGAGCAACAACGGAAAGAGATGACCTTTTCCTGAGATCGACTGCCTGGAGGAATCGTTTCTTTACTGGAAATCAATTTAGAAGTGTTATTTAAGAATCAAGAAATGTTCATATTTCAAAATGAACAGTAAGATGAAGGGAATCTGGCAGCTAGAAGATCCCACTCTTTAGGTAAGCCTCCGCCAATCCAATCAACTGTGTATCCAGAAATTTATTTGGGGGGGGGGGGTATGGAATACACCGCAACGGAAAGGGGGGTTCGGGGATCCTCCCCAGGAAAATTTTTTTAAATTTTATGTACCTGGACCACCTAAACAATCCTGAAATATTTTAGGGTTGTGCTAAAACTAGAGATTTTTTCTTTAACGCGGGAGGTGGAGGGCCTTGCATACGCCCCTCCATCCAATTAAGGGCAAGAAAAAGACTTCTTTCAAAATTCAAAAAATAATTAGGAGAGAGCGGGAGCCTTCCAGGGACACAGCAGCCAAGTAAAAATAAAAAAGGTTATATCCTGTCGCCGACGTTTCGAGCCCTAGTCGCATTCATCTTCAGGGCAAGCAGAATTGTCAAAAATAATAAGTACAGGTGGTGCGGTACAATATATTAACATCATGCATATATAATATAATTATATTAATATACTGTACCTCACCACCTGTACTTATTATTTTTGACAATTCTGCTTGCCCTGAAAATGAATGCGATTAGCGATCGAAACGTCGACAGGATATAACGTATATGTATATGTATAAACAAAACTCATCTCTCAATTTATATATATAATATAGATTTTTGACTTTGCTAAATATAAAAATTTTAACTAATTGTTAAATTTTTTTTAAGATTAAAATTAAATTAATATAAACTTAGCTCAAGTTTCTGAAAAAATAGATCAGTTAAATGGGGAAAAATTAGTTATTTTTAATAATTTTTTTTTTCAAATGTATTAATAATCATTTTTTATATTTTAGGTTCGATCATTCTCACCTAGTCAAGATGATATTGGTAGAAATTCACGGAGAAAGCAGACGTTGCACCAATCTGCAGAATGGAGATCAAAGTAACGTAAGTAAAGAAACAAACAAACAAACAAACTTAATTGTTCAACAACTTTCCGGATCCAGAGGTGTTTCTGGGGGGGGGGATAATCTGGAGTGACTGGTCGCACAGCACACTTTTTTTTTCTTAATTTCGGATTTCGGTAATTTAAAGGTGCTTTCTGTACTTGTTTGCCAGAATATAAATATAAATCAAATTTTTAACTATTAATTTTTAAATTTTACATTAAAAATACATGTTTTTTTTTTTTTTTTTTTTTCGAAAAAAGTATTTTTTTAAATCTCAGGGGGGTAATTACCCCCTTTACCCCCCCCCCTTGTATCTGCCCTTGGCTAGTAGAGTATCTAGTAGTACTCAAATAAACAATTTGAAAATCAATTATATATCTATTAGGTTTAAAATTTTTAGAAGCTTATACTCTATTTGAAGATTAATAACATCTTGATATTACCTATATGAATGTTTAACATCTCTATGAGTCTTCTTTTATAGATGAAAATTTTTTATTTTAAAATTCTTTTCTTCTTACTAACAAAATCTATTGAGAAAATAAGGGCTATTGAAAATTCATTATAGGGATTAATGAATGCTTTGGTTGAATTTCGTGTTTTTATTTTAATTTTTTTTTAACACTCTCACTTTTTCCCCATTCACACTCACACTCACATTCACACACACAGTCTTCTCGGCAACTCAGGCCATTTAAGACTTAAACGATTCTCTTATTTATTAATTATATATATATGGGATCCAGACATTCTTATTCAAACCATATTTTGATAAAAAAAAAAAAAAAAAAATTGCTATTTAATAATTTAAATATTCCCAAATTTAAATTATTTTTTTTCTATTTTAAAATAAAATAAGAGTTTAGTTTTTTCTATCATTGCAATATAAGATAAATTTGATTTATCTATATTGCAATGATAGAAGAGAGAGGCTTTATCCATTGCTTTGTAACTAAAATAAATATTTCTAAAATATGAATCATACATAAATTTCCTAATATCTTGCATTCATTTATTCTTTTTTGTTTCTTCAAATTTGAAGCATTTATTAATTTTAGACATATTTTTCTTTACTTACCTTTCTTTTCTTCTTAAACAGAATTATTTTTTTTATTGTTTGTTGATGGCCGTGAAGATGATCAATTTAATTATAAGGACCGTAATATATAAATACTTTGGCGTATTATCCGTTTATTTGTAAATATTTCGATCCCAGTGATATGGAATCGTCTTTAGTACAATCAACAGATGTTTTGCAAATCGTTACTTTCTCCCAACCAATATGACAAAAAAACATTTGTTGATTGTACTAAAGACGATTCCATATCACTGGGGTCGAAATATTTTTTTTGTAATATTGGTTGGGAGAAAGTAACGATTTGCAAAACATCTGTTGATTGTACTGAAGCTGATTCCATATCACTGGGGTCGAAATATTTACAAATAAACGGATAATACGCAAAAGTATTTATTTTTTGGCCGACGGTCCTCATAATTAAATTTATTTATTTTTTTAGTACATTTGAAAATTGTGGGTGTTTTAAATTATTTAACTGAGCCGTCATTTCAACTTTTTCTTGGGGCAGGGGGGGGCAAACATTTTTTTTTCTCTTAAAATTTACTTACAAATAGATACTCAAATTTGGCCAAAAGATATTCAATTTAATTAATTGCTTAATTTTATACAGTTTTTTTACTCGTAGATATATCAATATTTTAAAATATTTTATTTAGAATAATATAAAATTTTATAAAAATTAGAGCCCTTGGGGGGAGGGGAGGCAAATGCCCACCCCCTGCTCCCTCCAAAGGACGCCACTGTTAACTTATTAACAAAATTTGTTGCTTATTTTATTTTAGTACTAACCGCTTCGTGAATCTTGTTCTGATCTATCTCTTTTAGTTAGAGAGCCCTGTTTCTTCTTTAAGAAGATCTAGCTGTTATAATCTATTCTAATGATACTGTAATTTATTAAACATTTAATATGAATAAACTTATACATTTCTAAATAACTAGCACAAATTCAAAACATTTTAATCAAATTATACAATTTAAATAAAATAAAGAAAAATATGTCTATTTTCAATTTTTGAGACAAATCAACTTAATCTCGATATGGTCTTTTGGATTTTAATTAAAAATTTTGTTTTTATAAGATTTTCCAATAAATAGGTCAGAGAAAAACTGAAAAAGGAAAGATTATTTTAAAATATTAAAACTTTGGAGTTAATAAAAAAATTTCAACATTTTTGTCTTTCTCGGAGACTCAGACTAGCCGCAGTTACTTCATCTACACGGGTGGCCGGTGTGTTGGTTAAAATTAATAAAATTCTTTAGACAAATTTTTTTTAATTTTTTATTATTAATATTCTTTAATGGTCGACTGAATTGCAATTTCTCAGTTTCGAATCTTGTTCATCTGAATAGCATATTCCTTCATCCCAGAATCGAGTTAATTATTTTTGTCTTTGTTTTGTTTAAATTATAATTATTTATTAAAATGATTTGTATTTGTGTTAAATTTACTTAGAAATGTATAAGATATATCATATTAAATGTTTAATAAATTTCAGTATCATTAAGGTAGATAAAATAGGTCTTTTTAAGAAGAAATAAAGTGCGCCACTTTTTTTGCGGAGGAGTGTAATCTATCTCTTGAAAACTAATACATATAAAACCTTATCAAAAATGAAGCAATTTTGCACCACAAACACAATGCTATATTATATTTTATTATACAGGGTGTCTCGGAAGTGGCGGGAGTAATTGTTGGGGTCGATAGAGAAAAAAATTATGAATCGAAAGTTCCTGAGCCAAACATTTTTTTGGGCCTTAGAAAATTAGTTATTAATTAAAAACGATAGCCAATCAGGAGCACGCTACAAGAGAATCACAAGTGAGTGGGGATATTTCATTAATTACATAATTAATAAAATATTTCGATTAAAACCAAAGCTCTGTCTAATGTGAGGGGAAATTCACTTTCTTTGTTTGTAATTAATATTTTATTAACTACGTCCCCACTCACTTGTGATTCTCTTGTAGCCTGCTCCTGATTGGCTATCCTTTTTAATTAATAACTAATTTTCTAAGGCCCAAAAAAATTTTTGGCTCAGGAACTTTCGATTCATAATTTTTTTTCTCTATCGACCCCAACAATTACTCCCGCCACTTCCGAGACACCCTGTATATATATATATTTGGGGAGATGTTAATGATATATTGATTCATTCATTTGAGCTAATATAATATAATTATTATTTATTTAATAAATTTTAATGAAAGATTTGAATCAAAACAAACATACAAATAATTATTATTTTTCTTTATTTTCAGGATATCACTCAATTTTTATTTGTCAGCATCCATCCAGCCAGTTTGGGTTCCTTATCTTGCAGTTAACTGGTGAGTTTATTTAAATTTTATATTTCTTTGAATCTAAGAAGAAAGGAGAAATGTTGCAACAGACTAAGAAATGATTATGATATAAATTTCGACATTTCTGAACAACCGCCATTCAGTGTACTGATGAATGAACACATTTAGAGAATGGAATTTATTAACTTTGCCTCCCAACCGTAGGTTGAGCAGGTAGAGTTAATATAATCGTTAAATTGAACTGAGGTCTTCTGAATCCATTTAAGTACTTTTTGGAAAGATGTCTGTGTGTCTGGGTGAGTGTATGTCTCTGGTAATTTTTTTGGTCAACGAAAACTCAAAAACTATTTATTCAATTGTTTTGAAATTTTGCACCCATAAACTAGGGGGTAGAGGCCAAAAACTGAAAAGCTTTTGGTAAACATCGGACCATTAGGGAGGGACCAATATTTTTTCCTTAATTAACCTATAATTTCTTTTGTATATTCAGAAACTACACTTTCTCCAGAGTAAAATGATATATAATATTAGTACCCTAATTTGTTATAAATTTGTTAAAAAATCATCGAAATCATTCGAAAATTTAGCAAAGCAACAGTGCAAAATCAAAACCAATAAACAAACGCGTTGCATTATTTCTTTGAATATTGGGTGGGCAAAGTTGTGCCCTCGGCATAGTCCGACCCTTTATTTTTATTCATTTTCTTTGTCTATCTGCTGTTAAAGATTTTTCCTATCTTCTTTTATTTACTAAAATTTAGATTTTTTGATTAGCTTTAAATAAACTCGTTATAAACTACTATATATATAATTTTTCTACCATTTCTGCTCTCTGCGCATTGTAGAAAAATTTATTCAACTATCAGAAACATATTCCTTATTCTTTTAGGGAAAAACAAAAAATAAATACCCAAAGATTAATTCCGATTATTGAAACTGTTTATTTTATATAATTCCTTCATTATAAATTAAGATTACTAACCATTTGCATGAGCCTTATCAAAAAATTCATCCTAGTATAATGATGAGAATTTGATAATTGATGATTAAATAAAAAATTATTGGTTTATATTTTTCAAAGTTTATTGATTAATTCATACAGGAATATATAAAAAAAAATTAGAATAGTCCATATAGATATAGTATATTAATTAATAATTCTTAATATAAAAAATTAAAAATTCATTTGTTTGTTTCAGGCAAGGATAACATGAGCGAGACGTCCTGCGGGCAGGACATCACACCACACATTCAAGGACATCACATTTGTGCCCTGAGAGAGTTACTTAATTTGATGCTTGAAGATGTGTCGTGTCTATGATTCAGAAGACATCGTCTTATGAAAATCTCCATCTGGGTAAAAATAAAAATGCCATCTAAGTATGTTTTTTATAGGCCTTTTATATATTTCTTTTTATTAAAATTAATGAAATTGATTGAATGGATAACACGTAAACAAGTAATGCTTCGTTTAAAGAATTTTCATATAAATTTAAAAATACATTTATTGAAATTATATTATTTATTTAGAAATGATTATTCATAAAATGAATTGTCATTTATTTATTTCCTTTTTAATTATTATAATTCCCCCCTCGAGGATGTCACCTTGTCGTGGTGAGGGGGCTTAGGGTTTAAGCCTGACTAAGAACATCCAAGTCTCATTGCCTTGGTTCATCCAAGGGAATTTAAACCAGAATAAGTGCTAAAGACTAATATATTTATTTAATAAATATAATTTTCATTATATTTATTTAATAAATATATTCTCTTTAGCGCCCCTGGCGCGCAGAGAGCCGGCAACCCGCTTCGTTGCCTCTCTCCATGCCTGCATGCAGGCATGGAGGGGGCAGGCGGCCGCCGCCGCCGCCTCTGTCGGCTTCGCTCTCTGCGCATGCGCCAGGGGCCAGAGTGGGGACTGGAGGCTATATAAGCGATTGCGCGCATGGGTTGGTGGTCGGGGATGGAGGTGGACAGAACTGATCACATCGACTATATATGACTTTACTTAATTGTGATTATTTTTCATTTGTATATTAATAAAAAAACATATATTCAAGATTTCATTATTTTATATTATCTATCCCTAGTATATAATATTCCCATTCTATTTTTCTATGATTATACTATTTTTATAAGAGAATATTAATTAAATCTAATTTAAATATTTACTATATTATTCTAATTCTTTCAAAATATTTATTCTATGTTACTTATATTAAAATTAGTATATTATTTTTTTATTAAAGAATATTTAACAGATGAATAATAAATAATTAAAATAAACTAATTGAAATTTTAATTTCAATTGATATCCTCCCTTTAATTAATATGAAACAAATAGTCTACAAATATTACCTGTCCTTTGTGCTCCTTTTCCATTCTCAGTTGATTTCTTCCTCATGTTGTCATCTTGATGAAAGCCCTTCAAAAAGAAAATAATATTTATTATCATGTTTCTCTGTAGCTTATTGCTAGGATTTGGGGGTTGTTTTTTGCTAGTTTTTTTTTACATACAATTTTTCGCATACAATCTTAACATTAAAAATACATTATAAATTCATAAAGGCATTACAAAATCATACAAATATAATAAAAAGACAGTCCATGAGAAGGGATATCAAAGCAAATAAAACTCCAAGTGTCCACATTTCCTACCCTTGTAACAAAAATGAAAATATTAAAATTATTTTTGTTTCTTTACAATAGAATTAAATTACAGAATAATGTATATTAAAGATTTTTCTATTTAATTATAAGTTGAATTCAGAAATTAAAAAAAAAAAAAAAAGAAAAATTGTTTTACAATCTACAGTATTTAGGACGTTTCATTTCCTTCCACATGGGGCCTTCTCAAGGTAAGTTAATTATTTTCTTATTAATATAGTAACGCTAAATTACATATTATATAAATTTAAAGTAGGTGCAATCATCCATTTTAAATTTTTATTTCGTTTAGACCTAAAAAATAACCCTTGGAAAATTAATAGTCACAAATGCTTAATAAAATACTACTACGAACTAAGTTTAACTTTGATATAATATAAATTCTATTACAGAAGGAGAATTAACTATTTAAAAAATTATGTTATGTTCTGAATATCTATAATCTAATAATTTTGATTATAATAAAAGTAAATCTAATAAAATTTTTCAAAAATGATTTAATTTTTTCGAATTAATAAATAATTTATTTGAGAAAGCCCCATGCTAAAAGATATGGAGATGATAAATGACAACACAAGAGTTACAGTGAGGAACAATATTAAGTCCCACCCATGCTTTTACTACTTGTGATTATTTCATTGTTTAAAAAAAAAAAAATATATTGAGACCTAGGTGCTGGCTAAATGGACTCGTCTCCAAGGCCATTAATTGAAAAAAGAAGAAAAAAAATACAGGTATATATTTTTTAATGGAAACTTTCATGGTTCAAACCTAGAAAATTTCCAATAAAGATTTTCATTTTCTTTTATAAAAACAATGAAATAATCACAAGTAGAAAACGCATCGGACTTAATATTGTCCCTCAGTGTACAAAAAACCTAAGAAAATACATAGTTGAATTCTTAATAAAAGTAAAATAAATTTCTGAACCCAAACTGACTGAATTAAGCTTTTCATTTATACGATCAGAGTTTTAACATTAAAAACTTACAAATTCGGATGTTTTCATAAAATGAAGTGCTGCTCCTTTTTTCACGAGATGATCTTGCTTTTTTGGCAACTCCTTAAGACGCCTCCAGCAAAAGATCCACACTATTCATTTCCAGCCATTGAGTTATGCTCTTTAAGCCTGAAAAAATAGAAAAAATATGTATATATAAAAATCTGTCTGTTTTGTTAAATATTAATAAAATTTTATTAAACTTGAGCAAATAGCCCTGTTTTAATTTTAAATTATATGCTAGATACCAATTTTATTTGTAATTTTTATATTATTAATATTTTAAATCTTATAAGGGTTTTCTAATTAAGAATGAACAAAAAAAAAAGCTTTCTACCATTTGGTATTTAAAAATATTTAAATTTTTTTTCTAAAAAAATTTCACCAACCCTTTTATTTGCAAACTCGTATGATTGAACTTATCTTATAAATTGAAAATTCTAATTATCGTTATACATTTTAACAAGTTACTTTAATAGTGAAATAAATTCAACACTTGGGTTTAAATTACACAATATATATATATATATATATATATATATATATATGAAATAAATAAATAACTGGCCACCACACACACATCCCTAGTTCACCCAGTGATGAGGCCACATAGAAGAAAAGATGAGTTGATGGATTCTAGTGAAATAGAACAGCTCCAGGGCTTTATACAGTATATATATATATATATAGAAATGGAGATGTATAGATTAAATTTACTATTAAAATATGTTAGAATAATTAAAATTTTTAATTTATAAGATATTATTCAATTAAAAGGGGGACTCAACCCTGCTATATACATTTTATAACATACTAGACATTAGGTGCAAAATTGACGCTGTAGAAATTTAGTGAAGGTGTATGGAGGCAGATACAGAAAAAATGTTCTAAATCAGTGTTTTTTTAATCTTTTTGAATACGCGACCCCTTTACAGGGAAAAATTTAGGCGACCTCCTCCATAGTCCAGGTTCATAGACAGACAAAAAGTTAGTAAATTAAATGACTTTTCTTTATTAGAAAATCTTATAGATTAAGCTGTTGATGGCATGCATTCGCGGACTTGTTTTGGATGAAAAGAAAACAAGAATATCCGGAGCGGGCAAGAGAATTATTAGTGCCATTCAAGAGGATCTAAAAAATAATTGATTTTTGAATTTTAATCTAAATCGGTCGAGCGAATTTTGAGAAAATCTAAAAAGTACATTAGTAAAGTACTAGTACTTTTTGACCAATTTTGTTTAAAAGTTTATTTTCACGCTCCAGGGAGGTGCTTAACTTAAATATAAAATTTCAACATCATAGCTCAATTTCTTCGTGCTTAAAATCGAACACAGACAGACAGACACACACACACACACACACGAGAGACAGACCACATGGGCGAAAAACACTTTTTTGAATTCAGGGGGTCTCAAAACATGTATATCCAACAAAATCTGGACATCGAATTTTTGACATGGATATATATGTATATCAACATATAAACGTTTTCAGGTGATTGGCAAAAGCATTTAGAGCATTTTTTCTCCATATATCCTTTACAAGACATTGAGTTTCAAAACATTTTCTTATACATACAGTATAAGAAAAAGACTACTTTAAGTTTGGACAAAGAGAAAAATTAAAAACGTTGATTATACCTATTTTATTTGCAAATGCATCTTGAAAAGGAGTTAAGTATCTTGTGGTTTCATTTGGAACAGCTTGCGAGTCTCTGAGGAATATTTCCGCTGGATACAGATCTTGTATGAAGGAACAACAAGCCGAAATAGATGCCCGGCAGGAGTCTACGAACCGATGTCCTGAAACAAAGATATAAAATAATTATTTATAATATTCAAATGAAAATTTTGTTCTTTAATGATTTCTATTAAAATACTATATAAGGTAAATCATACTAAAATATTTTTATATTATTTAAGTAGGTAATTTGCCAACTTCATACATATAAAAATAAAAATCTGGTGTGACTGGTCGCACCGCACACAACTTTCTCTCACCCTTAGTAAGGGGTCGTCCACATATTACGTACCTTTTTTGAAGATTTTCTAGTCCCCCTCCCCCCCCAAGTCCAGTTAGTCACATACAAACAAACCCCCCTAAAAATATTATGTCACAACATAGAACTACTCCCCCCCCCCCCCCGAAAAAATTTCTTATACAAAATTCATATCATTTTACCTTTTTTTTTTTATAAATTTTCCCTCGTGACTCCATTATTCTCTGTTGTTTGTTGTGAAAACAATTCGAATTTTTTTTTTTTCAATTGCGGTGAATTGTGATGAATTTGAGAAAGTTTAAAAAAAAACTTTGAATTGTTATGTTACACTTAGAGAAATCCCCAGGTCCCCATGTCACAATTAGTAACGTTTTGTTTAGACCCCCCCCCTCTAACGCGTTACGTAAAATGTAGACGACCCCCAAGACATATAGACATATAAAGAACAATGAATAAAGATGTGTATAATTTCTAAGTATTTTTTTACCTTCTTAAAGCCTGATTTCTGTTTCATCATCATCGCTGCAGCCCTAGGTAAGTCGCCGTCATCAGTCCTCATCCAATTGACAACTCAGAGCCTTCGTTTCCTCATCCAGATCCAATTATCCAATTCCTGGTGTTCCTCCTTTCCTTCTTCCGCCAGGATTGGAGAGAAATATTTTTTTTTGCACGATCAGAAATATCCATTCAAATCGATATGTTTAGTAATGACCTACTTGGTATCCGAGCCGATAGAACAGGCCTGATTAGCAGTTTTCGTAACTGATACTTGTATTAAATAAGGCCACTTTGACATATTCCTTAGAGAAATTGGATTTTCGCAAGCTGTACCCTCTCGAACGCTTTTTCAGGAATGCGACGTGCAGCCCTTCCTGCCCAACTCATGCTTTTTCCATGAGTTGAGACGTAATGCAAAAATAGCATCAGTTGTTCCTTTCTTCTGAAGGAATCGACGCTAATTTTCACTCACACTGGCAATAGAGCGAAGGCGATGATCAATAATCCGCTGCAATATCTTCATGGTGTGCGAAAGAAGATGGATTGGGTGATAGTTCTGGCACTCGATTAAATAGCCTTTCTTTTCCCAGATAGGAAGCGTGACACTGATTGCCCAGGACTTTGGCACCTTGCATTGAGTAATCATGGAGTTGAAAAAGCGACTGAGCCCATCATGTGTCAACGGTCCAATCGCCTTTTGGCAGCAAGTTCGTCGGGGCAAAGGCATTTGCCCTTTTTCATTTTCATGCTCCTGTAGAAAATAAAGACAAAATTCAATTAAAGAAAAGAAAATGAAAAAAATGAGCAGGCAGACACCAAGAAAACAAACAAAACATTTTCATAAATAAAAACGAGTACAAATGATCTTAAAGCAAACACAAATTTTATATATATATTTGATTTGATTGACGAAATTATTAAACTTTAAGAATTAACAAATTGATAAATAAGTGAAGAGTTTCTCGATTATGTTTTCCAAAATTCAAAATATATTTTTCCTTTTAATTAGAATTTGCTGCATTACTTATTTTTTCACAGTTAAATATTTTATTGAGAATAGAATAGGAGGTGATACAACAAAATTTTAATAAATTATGATAGAAATAAATAAGGGCAGGTTCAGCCAAATAAAATGCCTTTATATGCTTCTATATATTATTAATTAGAGAGTTATTCTCAAAGCTAATGAAAAAGATGTTACTTTTTATTTAATGAAAGATGATGAGAAAAATATTTAGCAACAGTCTAAAAAAGAAAATGAATTTTTTATTCACTGAATGAGTGCATTCATTAGTAGATGAATAAATGAATAGAAATAATTGAATTCTTAAAAAAATAAAATAAAATTCCTGAATTCCCACCCTGAATTAAGTCAACATTTATACGATCAAGGTTTTTAGATTAAAGCTTAAAAACTTACAAACTCAGATAAAGTGAAGTGCTGTTCCCTTTTTCATGAGATGGTCTTCCTTTTCATCCACTATTCATATTCATTCCTGTCCAGTGGGCTATGCCTTTTGGGCCTGAAAAAGTTACTAAAAAAGTTATAGGTCTATATAAAAAAACAAAAAATTATTATAAAATTTGATTAAACTTGAATGTTAATAAGTAGATTTATTCATTGACTATTTGCTCTATTTTAATTTAAATATGCTAGGTCCAAATTTTATTTGTAACTTAATTTTTATTTTATTAATATTTTAAACCTTATAATATAAATTGAAAATTCTAATTATCTCATACACTTTACTAAGTTAAGTTAATAGCAAAATGAATTCAACACTTAGTTTTAAATTACTCATATATTATCTCCCAGGTTGGGCTACAAATCCAATTGAAATAAATAGAGACGGGGTCTAAATGGCCTACGATGCCGAAAAAGAACTTAAATGAAATAAAAAAAAATAGGCTTACTCATTAAATATATATATATATATATACATTAATAAATACATTATATACAAATGGAGAGGAATAGGAGAAAATTTACTATTAAAATGTGTATGAGAATAATTAAAATTTTTAATTTATAAAATATTTTAAAGCGAAAGATTAAAAGCGTTGATTATACCAGTTTTATTTGCAAGTGCATCTCGAAAATGCGTAGAGTATCTTGTGAGCTCATTTGTTTGGTACAGCTTACGAGTCTCTGAGGAATATTTCAGCTGGATAAAAGGAACAACAAGCCGAATTAGATGCCTGGCAGAAGTCTACGAGCCGATGTCCTGAAACAAAGATTTAAAATAATTAATTAAAGTCAATTGAAAATTTTGTTTATTTTTAATATTAAATAAAGTAAATCATACGAGATAGAATGTTTTTATATTATTTAAGTTAGGTAATTTGCTAATAATTATGATTTGAAAAAAAATTGGAAAAATGCCCCCGAAAAAGTTACTTTGAAAAATTATCACTGGACTAAATACAAATAGATTATTTGGAGAATAATACGCCTGCCTTGATGGGCCACTCACTCTCTTGTCATTTTATATTGCAGATATTTTGTCCGTCCTGGGCAGGAGCCGTGTTAAAATGGTGTAAAAATGATTTTTTCTTTCATCAGGGAACAAAACTGAGGTGCCAAGGGCTTTTCCAAGGTTATAGATAAGCCCTTTTATCCCTATGCCCACTCCAGAATCTGTTTTGGATCAGTCAGTATACCAACTTACTGATCCTTTTATGTCTTGATCTTTGTCTGTTATTGCCTTTTGGTTTTTTAAAACCACTTCAAACAGGAGGGCACCTAACTTAAATATAAAATTTTAACCTCCTAGCTCAATTCCTTCATGCTTTAAATTGAACACAGACAGACTCACAGACATAGAATGACACTGAATCAAATCCTTTCTCTATGTATTAACATATATAGAAGTAAGAAAGAGCAAAAATTAATAACTTACAAACTCAGAAGTTTTCATAAAATGAAGTGTGCCTTCCTTTTTCATGAGATGGTCTTGCTTTGTTTGAGTTTTTTTGACAAACAACTTCTTTTGATGCCTCCAGCAAAAGATCTACATTCATCTACATTCCAGGCCATTGAGTTCCGCCATATGAGCCTAAAAAAATAGAAAAAAGAAATGAAAATATATGCCCATATATATATATATATATATATAAAGCTGTTATTTTGGAAAATATTAAAAATTGATTAAACTTTAATGTTAATAGTATACAAACTCTTACGCTTGGACTTTAATAATATCTTATAATTGAAAATTGTAATTAATCTCATACATTTTAATAAGTAAATTTAATAGTAAAATGAATTCAGAAATTCATTTTTTTTTTTTTAATTTTTACTTGAAATAATTTTAAATCGATATTCTTTTAGCTGTTTCTTCAAAATTATTATTATATAAATTAAAAATATTATTTATAAATTTCATTTCAAACATATTGAATAAGAAATTTGTTTCAGATACTTTTATTTATTTTTTGTCATGATGAGAATATATATAGATATATATATATATATATTATTAATTAGAGAGTTATTCTCAAAAATAGTGATAAAGATGTTAGGTTTCATTAAATGAAAGATGATCAGAAAAATATTTAGCAACAGTCTAGCAAAGAAAATTAATAAAAAGAAATTTTATTCTCTGATAATAACTATATTATTCATTAAGACTAACTTGTATTATTCATCACAAACTAATTATCAGGAATACAGAAATATCTAGAATCCTTTCGAACTCACTATTATATCTTAATAATTATAAATAATCGATGAATTTATTACAAAAGAGCACGATGTGATTTTTGACAAGACACTCAGTTTTCTGATAATACGTAGAGCCCTTTCTTTGTCTGTTGCTGCAACTTTTCTTTCTTCTTTTCACACTCAATTTTAATGAAATATAAAATTTAAATACTCACCAGTTAATTGCAAGGCAACGAATCTGATGTATGGCGATAATTAAAAACCGAGATGATATCCTGAAAATAAAAAAAAATAATTTTATAGACGTCAAACAAAATAAATTTTAATAAAGATAACAAAAAATATTTGGAATATAATTAGTTAATAAATTTATATTATTGAAAAAATTTAAAGTGATTTAAAAGTGAGAATAAAAATTTTGATTGAAAAACTACATTTAACCTACTAACATACTAATAATTGGGAATATATAAAAATGTTATAAATTATTTTATTGAATTTATTATTAATATTTATTCAATAGAAATATGGCCAAATAAAGGGAAATATTAAATAATTACTTACCTTAAAAATTGAAATATAATAGAAAAAATTAACATTGAAGTGACAGACGAAGAGAAATGATCGAACATGCCAAAGATGTGAAAAAGAGACGTGCCATTCAAAATAGTTGAATCAACGTACAAAGACACCTAGATTATATATATATATATATATATATATATATGTGTGTGTGTGTGTGTGTTTTAAAATATTTTAACTGAGAGGGACAAATAAAAAAAAAAAAATAAAAAAATAAAAAAATTAAATAGTTCAAGACCCCAAATGCAAAGTTAAAAAAATAATTAACCTTTAAATATTGGGTAATTCAAGTAGTGGTTGGCAAAGTAGATCGCGGCTTATCCTTTAATTCATTTTAAGACCTTTTGATTGCTATGATATTTAGAGTTAACAAATGAATATTTTTGAAAAAACTTCTTCCAGTTAAGGTTCAAAAGTCGTGAGTCTCACCATCCGAGGTTCAACGCTGCCTTGCTTAACAACAAAGATTTTAGATGTTTTTCACTTCGTCCAGCCCCGCAGGCTTAAATATAAACATAATGAATTCAAAAAGTATGTCCTTACAAATTCCAGATCCATCTTCAATGTCGATAGAACAATAGAGAGGATTGACTTGACACTTGAGATAGAGGGATCATAAATGCCTTAGCTCGGATTACTCGCCGTCGCCATCCACGTACTCATAAGCAGGGGTGTTTGATTATGAAAAAATAATCGGTTATTCCGACTAATCGATTATTTCGAATATGAAAAAAATAATCGATTATAACTTTTTTTCTCTGGGAAAATTTTCATTTTTTCCCTCGCGAAAATCATTTAACTTTTTTTTTTTTTTTAAATTTCCATTTTCATTCTTTCTTGCGAAAATTTTTTTGGTAAAATTTTCACTTTTTCCCACTAGTGAAAATCATTTGATCTTTTCTTTAGCATGCCATCTTTCAAATGCATGTTTTCCGAAAATAATCGATTAATAAATTATTTTGCGCAGCCCTACTCTCAAGATGTTAGCCCCTGAATGAAGCAAATTTTCAATGAATACCATTTATATTTTAAACCGAATATGGTTTGTTATTTAAAACATTTTAAAAAGGCATTCTTGAGAAATTTAAAATAAAAAAAAATTATTTCATTGTCGTCATTTTCTTTAACTTTTGAGATTTTCTTGAACTCTTCCACTAGAATAGAGCGCAGTGAAATTTTTTTTTAAGTTTACTCCACTGCATCTTCCAAGTATATATATATACTCTGTGGTTTAAACACAAATTCATCAAAGAAAGAGATGTGAGTCTGAAATAAGAATAATATATATACAGCCTGTATATATAATATATATGTATAATACAGGTACTTTCATTCTTTTAATCTTTTTTTTTTATTATTATTAAAGTGAACCAAGATCATTCAAAATTTTTAAACCAACATTTTACCTTAAATTTTCATTTTGGAAATATATATAATTAATAACAATTCAGTATTCAATAAAGTTTTTTAAAAATATGAATATGACAAAAACAAATAAAAACTTGAGAGTATATTAAATGGATGGTAAAAAAAAGTGAATAAAAGGGAATTGTTAAAAAAAATGAATGAGATTTATAGTGTTTTTCATAAAAAAAATTCAATAAAAAAATCCAAATGTTATTCTAATCTGTAACTGACGCAGGTCTCCATCTTATGTAGGCCCGTTGAAAAGGAACGCAGTTGGAGATCTTGCGAGTTGGCTATAAACGCCGGCTCCGTTTCATCCCATAATTCAGGCACTTCACAATCTTTCATTACGTACGGTAAAATATCAAAAGCACCTAAAAAATTAATGAATACTTAATTAAGAGAATGAGAAGAGGAGACCCAAATTCACACTTTTTTTACCATTCAGCCATTCACACAATCTTTTCAGCAATTTAGGCCATATAAGACTTTTATGATAACCGTTATTAATTAATATATATCTATTTGGTATCAAGAGCGGGTCCAGAGGAGTTTCTCGAGGAGGGGGGGAACGGGGGGGGGGGCACAGCACACAATTTTGTCTTACTTTCGCTAATTTCAAGGTGCATTCTGTACTTGTTTACCAGAATATAAATACAAATCAAATTTTTAAGTATTAATTTTTAAAATTGTATTGTGGGAGGGTGGTAATTACCTCCTTAAACCCCCCCCCATTGTATCCGCTCTTGTTTCGTATCCAAATGGCTTAAATAAAATCATCCGACTGCCTGGGATTCGAATCCGCGACCCTTGGCATAGATATATTGCCCGAAACGCCTGAACATTGACAGAGAATCGAGTTTTTGATTTTTGGCTGCTTGCATTTCCACATCCATAATATATTTCCAGTCATTAAATATCATTATAAAAATAAAAAACAAATTTATTTGTCAACGTTTAGTCAATCACTCTTCCTCGGGACAGTAAGTGTCAATTCTATTACTACCATCCGTAAGAATTGACACTATCATACCCATACATAGATAAATTTGTTTTTCATTTTTTTTCCTTGACTGTATCAATCCCATACATCTAATGATATTAATACTCACAGTCAGTATAATAATGTATAAAAGATTATATTTTATCGACGTTTTGAGCACTGGTCGCACTCATCATTAGGAAATGTTAAGATGTCATTTGTAGTGATGATGAGCGGGACCGGCGTACGAAACGTTGAAAAAATATAATATTTTATTTGGTTGCCTCAATTCTCTAAGGCAGGCCATACACGTTGCGGTATAGGCCTACCTAACAGATTTACCTAAGGTTGACTAAACTAAAGTGTATGTGTTATCGAGTTACGATATCCTCTTTTAACATTTTTCTTTGACTTCTATAATTTGCAAGTAACAAACCGATCATCCTGTGTCAATGCCATGATCAGCGGATTACAGTAAGAACCTGTGATGTGTAGTAATTACCGCAACATGTCTGATCTTTTGTAAGGTAAATAATGGATGAAAGTGCCCTTATAAAGAAGGATGAAAAGCATAAATAAAGAGTTCATGCTTAATGAATTTCATCATGAAGGTACGATAAAAATGACCAGTAAGGTCTCAGAATTCATTAAGCATACAGAGAGATTATTGTTCCTGTCTTTCATTTTTCTTTATATATATAAAACTCTTTAAATGTCAAATCAAATAAAAAAACTTACATTGGTAGTCCAATAATGGCAAGAAACTGATTGTGGCTGATATTTGTCTTAAAACATCTCGGATTTCCTTTTGAATAATCTTGATATCCTTCGATGAAGTTGGTTCCTCTTCTTTATCATTTATCGCATCGTTGGAATATTCGATTTTAAAATCCCAACGTTCTAATACATCCTTTGTTCTGACATCAGTGACAACCACTGAGAGTTTTTGCAATTTTTTTTGTAAAATCCATTTTCTAATTTGATCCAAAACATTCTTTAAAAAGATTTTGATGTTTTCATCTGTACTCATATAAATGGTTACGCCGAAATGTTCTTGAGTTGTAAATGATTCCGTGGGATAAATTCCTCGCTGGTATAAGATACTATTGATTCCAAAATCTAAAAAAAGAAGTAATGGTAAATTAATGGATAGAAAGAAAAAAATTATTGGAAAAAAAAAAAAAAAAAGAAAGTAAAAAAGGTTAAAAATTCAATAAGATCTATTGTCAGTAAATGAAAAGAAAGATTGCTTATCATTGAACGGGATTAAGAAATAATAGACATTATGGTATAATAAATATCCCAGCATATAAAATCAGAATATGTTGAAAAATACATTCAAAATAATCTTTATAAAATTTTTTTGATTTTTTTGACTGATTAGTGATTAATATATATATTATCAATGATAATCCTTTATGAAAGAAAGACAAAGAATTATCAAAAAAAAGATCTAAAATCGACTCGAAAGCATCTCATATGTAATTTTAATGAAATTTTTTATTGATAAAAGAGTAGAATTTGTCTGGAAAAATTTATATGAATGAAATGAGTAGTAATGTTATAATTGTTTAGAAAATACTAAGTTTAAGAGAAAACTTATCTAAAATGATTGAAAAAATTTAAAGAAAGTTAAATTAAATAGTAGAACGTTAAATTATGAAGGGTTTAAAATATAAAAATTAGAAAAGAAAAGTCAAATAAATAAAATAAGTCAGATAACCTACTTAAATAATCGATGAGAAGAGTAGTTGAGCCGTTTAAAGTAATAGCATTTTTAGTAACTTGTTTTGTATCTCCCATCTTCACTGATAATTATAATTGATGATTTCACAAATAATTAATAAAGTAAAATTAATAAAAGTCTTTAATAGTTGGATGCCTTTATAACATGTCCGTTATTGGCGGTTGAAATAAATCAAATATCAAATGTCGCGCTATCTTGAGGCGAAAATTTGAACTAATATCCTACTTTTTTTTTTAAATTAAATTTAATAATTAAAATTATAAATTTCATGAACAAATAATATTAATTATGCGTTTTAAATTAGAAAAAAATATCAACTATAAATATAAATTCATATTATATTAAAAAAATATAAAAAATACGAAATTTTAAAACGTTGCTAGGTTCAGGACCTATATAAAACAAATTAAGCAGACTTTTAAAACTAAGCTTTTTTCGTTTTGAATTCAATTAAACTTATAACAGGAATAAAATTAAAAAATTCCATCCTCTTGCCTAATCCAAAGTAGTATAAAAACCAGTGGCGTACCGAGAGGGGAGGGGTCCGCCCCAGGCCCTCGAATGTTACCAGTATTTGTTCTAAATAATAAAATGCTTTTAATCTTGAAAATGTAGACATTTGTCTACTTATATATATATATATATAGATATGTACAAAATAAATATATATAGGCCCCCCTCATCTAGTGACGCCCCAGGCCCCATCGCATCTGATTATAACCACCACCGCCTCATGCGGAATATCTAGTTTTTTTTTTTTGGGGGGGGGGGGTAGGAGGGGGCTACTATACCGGGGGGTACAGAATATTTTCCAGCGGGAGGGGGAATTTTTATATCACTGGGATCGAAATGTTTACAAATAAACAGATAATACGCAGAAGTATTTATTTTTTGGCCGACGGTCCTTATAATTAATATTAAGTAAATTTTTATCGTATGGGAGGGGATGCGAACCCGGTGGGGGTAGTTGGTTGGAAGATTCAATTTACAAGAGGGCTTCTCTGGAGATGAACATTTTTTAAATAATATCTTCTAATACTAGCACCGTGATTTGTGACTTGAATTGATAGTTTAAAATAAATGGTAAAAATATATTTTAGACAAAAAATTATACTTTCTTTAGATAACTTGTTTTTAAAACTTTTCCAATTTTTTCTCGGAGGGGGCGGTCGCCCCCCCCCCCCTCCCTTTAATCCGTCCCTGTCTGACAAAAATTAAAAAAAAAAACTGGTTATTTATATACGTATAAACCCAAAACTATAAGCTTAGTAGGGGGAGGGGTGGGGAGGGGAGGAGAGTCTACTGCCTACAAGCAACAAATGCCTAAATCCGACACTAATGAATGAACAGCAGAGGTAGGGCATGCTAAGTACAAATTGACATTTTCGAGTTCGACTCCCGAAGAAACCTTTTCGAGAATCGAGATGTTTTGAATACTAATATCAAATTCAAATATATAAATCTCGAAAATATTTAAGGAATATATTTTCTCCTAGCCATTCAATTATTATCTAATAAAAAGAAAAGGCGATTTACCTTACTATGTGATCAATGCCGAAAAAGTTGAAAAACAAATTTTTTTTTTATGTTGATAATAAATAAGAATCCCAGGCTTGGTGCAGGGGTTAGCGTGCTGGCCTTGGATACCAAGGGTCGTGAGTTCGGATCCCAGGCAGTCCGATGATTTTATTTAAGCCATTTGGATACCAAATAACTTAAATAAGAATGCCTGGACTCCAAATATACAATACACGATCTTAGGTCGTGATAGGCGACCGAAACGTCGGCAAATAAAAATAAAATATTTTATTAAATCTCCTGGCTGCAAAGTTCCTTAGGCTTTCTGATATAAAATGAATAATTCTTTAAATGAGACTATCTGATTTTAGAAGCTGTCGATACTCGATTCAGACCCAATCTCGGGTTGTCGTAAGAATCCAAAGAAGTGCGTCTCTACTGTAGCAATACGGGATATAATCCCCTCCCCAGTAACACAAACACAAGAGTCTGAGTGTTGGGAAATTCACTATTCCTAGATAGAGGAGCACAATAAGATCACAAGGACGCAGTACAAATGTACACATCTATCTACTTTTTACTTTCTTTTATCTCTATATATGTTGGTATATATATTGGATTCATCTCGAAAATTCGATGTCGAGATTTTGATGGATATACAGGTTTTGAAGTTTCCTGAATCCAAAAAAGTGGTTTTCGCAAAATTGTCTGTCTGTGTTCAATTTTAAGCATGAAGGAATTGAGCTATTGCGCTGAAATTTTATATTTAAGTTAGACATCTCCCTGGGGCGTAAAAATAAGCTTTTAAGCAAAATCGGCCAGAGTACTAGTACTTTACTGATGTAGTTTTTCAGTTTTTTCGATTTTCTCAAAATTGACTGCAACGATTTTGATTTAAATTCATAAATCAACTATTTTTTTGATGCTCTTTGAAATGTATATTCTCATTTTGCCATTGAAATCTTCTGAAGACCACTTTACTCTTGAACTTCATAGAAAGGTTCAGGAGAAATGGTTGCCATGGTAACAAAATATAACTATGTTCCAATTCTTATAAATTTTACATCTTGAAATTTGAATGCCCCGTACTGTCTGAAACCAAATATAGGTCGACACAAAAAATTTGGTGCGACCATCACACCAGTTTTTTCACTATAATTGTTAAGAACAATATAATCTTCTTTTTGGCCGTGTTCTCATTTGTTTTGTGTTGTTTTCTTATGTGTTTTGTTGTTCCTGCATACGATTGCAAGTTGTAATTGATTTTATATTATTTATATATTAAACTATATATTTCTACCGTCTATCCGCTGAGTCATATTTCAAATTATTATATTTATAATAATAATAAGAGAAACGTGGATTGTTTTGAGGTTTCTCTAATATACCTATGAAAAAAAAATGATTTTATTATAAAAACTTTATTACAAAATTCATCTAAAAATTACTATAAATAAATGATCGATATATTTCTATTCATCTACTCCACGGCATGATCGGATTCTGATAAGGATATGGTGCAAAATATTTAGGAATATATGGATTCATATCTAACCGGAGTGGTGAGGCTTGGTCAGGTGAGAGAGGATTTTTTCCACGAAGAGCATAAAGTGTGATCGGCTCCAAATCTTCTCTTTTCACAATAGATGAGCTGTACTTTTCATTCACGTTGTTTTTCTAAAAGAATAAGAAAAAAAGAATTTTTGAAATTAAGAAATTCGATGGCTGAGTGATAATTCAGAGGAGTAGAAAAGTGAAGGCATAGAATGAAATTTTTTTTTAAAATTTCGTAGATGTTTTGGAATCATTTCAATCTTCAGGAGTACTGAACAAATTGTAAATTTCATTCTATGCTGGAGGCCTTCAACTACCTGCCCCTCTGAAAAAGCATTTTTAAATAGAATTGTACTTCCATCAGGAATAAGAAAAAGCAAATAAACAAGACATTAAAAATAAATGAAAAAATTACTACTAATACAAAAAAGATAACAAGAGGGAGAGAAAATTACAGAATATACACTGTTACACTGTATGGACTACCCTGACTTAAACACGAGAATAAATTTTATATTGTTTGTAGATGGCCGTAAGGAATATAAAATATTAATTGTAAGGACAGCCGGCCAAAAAATAAATACTTCTGCGTATTATCCGTTTATTTGTAAATATTTCGATGCCAGTAATATGGAATCATCTTCAGTACAATCAACAGAACGTTACTTTCTCCCATCCAATATGACAAAAAAACATCTGTTGATTGTAGTGTAGATGGGTGAAGATGATTCCATATCACTGGGATCGAAATATTTACAAATATACGGATAATACGCAGAAGTTATTTTTTGGTCGACTGTCCTTAGAATTAATATATAAATTTTATATTTCCATGCCAGTAGCGTATTCAGGTGGAGACGAAGGACCCCCCCCCGTCCCAGGCGCATCAAACCTTTGGCGCCCCTCGATACCGACATAGGCGCCCTAGCGTATCCGGCTTTCCGGCCTTTTACCTAAATCTCCGGTTTTTCCCGGAATCACCAGCTTTTTCCCAAAATCTCCGTTTTTTTTTTTTTTTTTTTTTGAAATTTCATAATAAATTCATTTTATATCACAAATCGGGAGGAAAATTACAAAAAAAAAGCTAGAACGAGATTTGAATACAAAAAAAGGTCGAATGAGATTCGTATAGTCTACTAAAAAAAAACTCGAACGAAAAACGGCGCCCCAGTTGGGCTTCGCCTCAAAGGCCAGTTACGCCGCTGTTCCATGCTTTTTTCCTTGGATAAATTTAAAAAAATGAACAAAAGTCGACTTTTAAATTTTTTCAAAAATAATAACTCAAATGGCCTTGCCGAAGATTACATATCTGGGCGCTCTACCCACTGAACCCCACTTGAAATACAGTGGAACCTAGCTTAACGAACATAATTTGTTCCAGAATGATACTTGTAAATCGAAACAGTCGTTATGCGAAACAATAACATTCTCCGCATAGAGATGTCCCCTCATGACGCAAGACTGATGTAACATGCACACAATCCGGGACTTCCACTCTCCTCGCCACTCGTTAAACGAAACGCCGCTCGTTATGCAAGTCATTCTTTTACAATTTGTTTTGCTCGTTATGAGAGGAGCTCGCTAGGCGAGGTTCTACTGTAATTGTTAACTAAATCTGTTATTGTTTGGTGAGATTTAAAAGAGAATCTTAGACACTATAAAGTGAATCCTTCTCATTTTCGGTATAAATAGATGAAGATATGCCTTATTCTGCTGAATAAATAAAAAAACCCTTAACCACTTTAAGATAATCCCAAAAATATCTTATAGAAAGAAAAGTCAATTTTTATTTTATTCTTTTTTCATGCACTTTTTCTAAGTTAAATTGTAATTCCTTACCAAAATATCGATTTTAGCAAATTGATTGCCGTTTTGTCCATCATCGATATTGAACACAAGATTTCCATCTTTGGCTTTTTTCGCTTCTTCTAATAAATCATTGCCATTAATCTGAACCGAAAAAGTGCTTCCTGGAATGACGAACACGCTTTGTCCATTCGGATCTTTAGTTTCAATAATTTGTGGTTGTTCTGAGAGACCGTCTACTAGAAATGGACCAATTTTGACTTCTTTTTTCTCAGCATCCGCCGACCGAATTGACTTTTTATTATTATTAGCAGTGAGTTTATTTATCGGCTGATCGCCCATTGGCAACTCGGTCATTTTGCTTCCAATCAACTTGCTTTTGCCTTGAAAAAAAAAATGAAAGAAAAAATTAATGTAATTAATATATAATGAAATTAAATAGATTTAGACTAGTATAAGAATGTCAAAAACTGAGTATGCAACACTCTAAAGCGCCATATACACCCAGTACTTTGGTTCGCGAGCCCATTTCGGCTTGCCTTCAAACGAGCCAAATCCGCAAGTGTGTGGCCGAGCCGGGGCAGATCCGTCTGGCCTTCTCGGCTCGGCTCGGGAGCAGATTCTCAAATGTGTGGGTTCTTACGGATCGGGCTCGTTCCTCAAATAAAGTATTTTATTTTATTTTTGGCTCGGCTCGGCTCGTACTTGATTTGGCTCGATTGTAGGTGAGCCCGGCTCGGGCTCGCTAGCCAGACTCGTAGACGTGTTTAGTGAAAAATCGCCGGATCAGACTTGTACGGCGTGTGTGGGGCCCTTAAGTCATAGGTCGTGGTAAATCAATTTAAAAAAATCGTATTAAGCTAACTAAGATAAGATGTTTAAAAAAATGCATTTTTATCGGGCAGTGAACTTTAAATGCAAAGATGCAGAGCAAAAACCTTGAGAAAAGTAAATAGATACAGGTAACTATGATAGGAATTCTATAAAAACTATTTATTCAATGCAATCATTCTTTTTTAAGCAAATAAAAAAATTTAAAATAGGAGACTAAATAAATATATGAGTTACTATAGTTCTTTGTTTATGAAAATAGCAGTTGAGGTATTAGAATTTTCTCTTTGTATTAAATTTCTATTTACTTATTTTTGTGAAATCAACCATGATAAATAAAAGCTATTGTTTCGAATAATCGCAGACACGTGCCCAAAGGCCACAATAGAACGGACGCTTTCAAAGTCAAAGGAAAATTGAAAAATTGCTGAGAACAAATAGCGAAATAGCAAACAAATGGAAAATAAGATTTAATCAAAATCCCCTTACTACAAGGGTTAAGAGTACATTCTATTATTTACGCATAAAATATCCGCGTTATAAAAGATTACAAATATAAACAAAGGTGTTAGAAAGAAGAAAGAGTGGGATCAAAATTCAAAAATAATTTTTTTCTATTATTTTTTAAATAAACAAGAAAAAACTCGCTTAACGCGATTTTATTATGTTGTTAAAGCGACTCAAAAAAAAATAATATGATTCAGGGGCGTATATAGAAATTTTTTTCGGAAGGCCTGAACTCAAAAATTTTTCTGCGGACACGAAATTTTTGCCGCCCCACGGAACATTTTCCCTTTTGCGGAACCTAAGTTTTCCACCGGGCAGAAAAAATCTTTTTACCACGCATACTTCAAACAAAACAGTGAAGGTGGTAAACATTTTGGAAAAAGGGAGGATTTCAAAAATTCTAGAAGTAGGTAGTTCGGAATAAGACGGGGGTTGCTTCAAATGGTATATCAATGAAACTTTTAGTATTTTTTTTTATTTTTTATTAAAGTGAATTTTGTCCCACCGCGCATTTATATTTTTTCACTATCATGAGTAGGTATATCGGGTCAAAGCAGGTAAGATAGATTTAATGGGTTGATCTTGGGAACGAAAGAAAAAGACCTCGCTGATGCGACTTCGCCCACGTCTATATTAGTCCACGCTACGCCACTGGAGAAAGTAAAAAATCTTTTACTCAATTACACACTTCGACCTTTTAATTGACACACTTCAGCCCTATAATCTGACCGAAATGTGGGCTTGAAGTGCTAATAAATGAAATAAATACAATTGCAATTGCTCTTTTTTTCATCCCTTACTACAAGATCTACTCAGCTATCCACCTCACTCTAATAAACTTTTTATAATATGCCTCTTAAATTTACTGGAATATTTTCAATTATTTATTCAATCCCTTTGGTGCGGCTGATTATTAATTAATCGCGTTAAGCGGAGTTTTTATATATATGAATGCTACTACTGCTTCCAACCTTCCAGTGTTTAAATAAAATTTTTTTAAATTTTTTTTTCACCCGAAAATACTAATTAGTATTAATTAATCATGATAGTTATTGACGGATTCTTTAATAAAATTAATTGAAAAGAGAAAGAGAGAGAGCGGGCAACTTTCATTTAAGATAATAAGATAAAAAGTTTTTAAGAATGAAAGAGTAAGCGCTATCAAAGGAGAAGAAAATTAGATTCAAATGGATTTTATATTAAAAATTTACATCATTGAAATCGAAGTAGAAAAAAAAAAAAAAATAAACGGATAAGACATTTGTAAAGAACTGATTTAATAAATTTTTTTCATTAGTAATTAGAACGAATTTTTAATTAAGTTTTTTTTAGTCCAATTAAAAGGGTGGAATTTATTTAAATTGATTAGTAATTTAAATATTATCGTTCATAACAGAAAACGAATGACTGAGCCTTAGCAGACTGACCAAGCAAAGGACATATTAAGAGTTTATATAATATGTTTTTTTGGTTTGTCCCGCGTCCCGGATTGTTTTAGAAAAATGCTTATAAAGTTTTGAAAATTATCAAAAAATCCCTGAATTTTATCAAATATTATAAACGACTGCAATCTACTAAAAAAAAAATTCATGCAAATGAGAGAAATATTCGAAAGAATAAAGTTTTTAAATTCAAGCCATGTGACGTCTTTTAATAAAACTTCCTATCCTTTGAGGAAAATTCAAAAGAAACAGAAAGATTTTTGATTATGATAATTTTCGGCTTTTGAGTACATCTTGGCCCACCTCTGTTTATTTTAATTAATTGAAATAATAATAAATTATTTATAATTTCACCAGAATTTTTTAAAACTCGAAAATGTGCGAAAATAATTTCTCTTTCAAAAGATTTAATAAATGAAAATTTAATCTCTCATAGAATAATTTTAATTCGTTATATACGGAACAAGAGATTACATTTTTATGCAACTCGAGAATAATTTATAAACTCTCCCTCCCTCCCTCACTATTTTTCTCTTTGGTTTATCCCGAATGTGGCACATTCAAGAAGATTTATCTTCTTTCATATACGTGAGCATTTAATCAAACCCTTGGGCTTTATTCGTTACCTTTGTGATGGTGGTGATTGTGATGATGATTCTCTGTCAAATTGGGATGTTGTTTGTCTCCGGATTTGAGTTGCTCCAAACGTGCTTGAAGATGTCGAAGTCGTTCTTTGAATGGAAGCAATTTGGCTGGGAGGACTGTAGTCGTTTTTATTGTCGTTGTTGGAACATTTGCAGTTGTTGAAGAAGGTGACGCTTTCTTTTCATTTGTCGACCCATCTAAAAAATAAATTAAATTTATTAATAAAGGCGCTTTTCAAAGATATTCCAAATCGCTTTCATTATCATCTAATTTGGGTTGGAAAATAAAATTGTTATACACGTGATAATGATTTTTTTTTTTGCAATTTTATCTTCTTTTTCTATTAAAGTTAAATAACTCTAAAAAATGAATACTTTAAAATCCAAAATAATTTTCTATTTCCATGTATTTATTATTATTGGTTATTATAGGGCGCCTCAGCTACCAGGGCCATTTGCGCCTCTCAAAAATTTTTCTGCGAAAAATTTTTTAAAGCCTTTTTTTAGAGACACGAAATTTTTGCCGCCCGCGGAACCTAATTTTTTCGGGTGCCGCTTGCGGAACCAAAATTTTTTTTTATTTTTACATTTTTGTCGCCCTCTCCAGGTTGCCGCCCTAGGCGGCCGCCTAGTTTGCCTAATGGACGCGCCGCCCCTGGCGCCACCTCTAATAAGTAGCCCATAACCAGAGTGCACCAGTCTCCCTTCAGAGTCTCATAGTCAAAAAACTTTAATAAACCAATTAACAATAGCTGCACAACCTAGCCGAATAACTACAATCCCAACAGCAATTAAATAAACAAAAAAAAATTGTAAAGCGAGGAAAAAATAATTAAAAAAACAAACAAACAAGCGAATGAATAAATAAA
>JAKCPI010003219.1:0-109621 GCA_023213315.1 Euborellia annulipes
CTCTTACCCTTTGGTGAAATAAAAAAATTTATCAAATTATTTATTTAATAATTGACTCACCAGGACTGTAGATAAATATTTAGTTGAAGGTGTGAAGGTCAAGTCAGTCCCTAGAGGTCTGAGGTTTTTTACACGAACGTTTGGAGAATAAATATAATTATTTTAAAGATAATATATTGCATTTTCATTCTCAAATCATTCGGACTGAATTGACCTTCCCACCTTCAACTAAAAATTATTTATTTAAAAAAAATATATTTTAGTAAAAAATTATTTCCTTAATATCATATAAATTTCTAATCAATCAATAAAACAATCCATGTAATTTTAATAAATAACACTGTGCTACAAAATGAAACTTTTTTTCTGGCCCCGAGAAAATTCCTTCAGATTCTTAAGTAAAATCACCTCCTGAATCCAAATATGACCTTCGTTTTCCCCCAGGACGTACCGTTTTCGGGGGGGGAGCCCCCTACTTATTTCCACCCCTTTTCGTTAATTATAGGGCCACGAAAAAATTTGGGAGGGATGAAAAGGAATATTTTAGCCTTAACATTTCTTCAGAAGGTCTAGAGAAGTGAAAAGTTAAAAAACATTAACATTTGGATCCAAGGGGGGGATGTGGGGGAAGATTTTGCCCCTTAAAATGCAAAAAAATCATTAAAAATGATAGATTTTTTCTGATTTTTCACAATTTTTTCACTGATTTTCTACATATTCAGGCGGACAGACCCACCTCACCCTTCCTTAAACATCCACTCAACTAAAAAAAAATATATAGGACAAAGCGGGTGGGGTGTGGGCGATTCCGAAGCCCTTGCAAGAAGAATTTTTTTTCAAACTTTGACAAGAAATAATTTCTACCCCTTTAGATAAAATATGGCAATATTGAAGGACATAGAAGAATCCGTATATAGAACTTTAAATTTGTGGAGTTCAGCCCAAAAAAAAAAGTTATAGCCTCATATTCGCCAATTTGACCAACTGAGCTGTGAATCTTCCATTTTCTTGCAAGGACTTCGGAATCGCTCACACCCCACCCGATTTATCCTATATATTTTTTTTTTAGTTGAGGGATGTTTAAGGACGGGTGAGGTGGGTCTGTCCGCCTGAATATGTAGAAAATCAGTGAAAAAATTATGAAAAAAAATCTGATCATTTTTAATGATTTTTTTGCATTTTAAGGGACAAAATCCTCCCCCGCATCCCCCCCTGGATCCAAATGTTAATGTTTTTTAACTTTTCACTTCTCTAGACCTTCTGGAGAAATGTTAAGGCTAAAATATTCCTTTTCATCCCTCCAAATTTTTTTCGTGGCCCTATAATTAACGAAAAGGGGTGGAAATAAGTAGGGGGCTCCCCCCCCCCCGAAAACGGTACGTGGTGGGGGAAAACGGAGGTCATATTTGGATTCAGGAGATCATTTTACTTAAGAATCTGAAGGAATTTTCTCGGGGCTTTTTTTTCTTGTAGCACAGTGTAATTAAATTGAAATATAAAACCAAAGTAAAAATGTCGAAATTTATATATATTTTCGCTAAATTTTCCAATAATCTTATTTTAAAATTCTTTATATTCTGTGATGAAGGTTATTTTAAATCAGTCACTAGTCTAGGCCATCTTCAGGGCCGGAGGCGAGAATAAATGAAATTTTAATTTTGAATGAAAAATGACAATTTTAATTTTGAAATTAAAATTTCATTTATTCTCGCCTCCGGCTTTTCAGAAGGCCGAAACGTCACAAAAATTTTGGCTGCATAAGACTAGGATTTTTTTTTGACTCCGCTTTAATATAAATTTATATTTTTTAACATTAAAAATTTTTGTTTTTGTGTTATTTTATAAAATGGTGGAGGGGGGGGGGAGGCGTGATAAGATTAAATATTTTTAAGGGAGGTGTTGTAACATAAAGTTTGGAAACCATGGTTATATAAAAATATTTTTTTTTATTTATTCTTATTTATATTAAAACTCGCAATGATTTGAAAAATTGGTCCTGGTGGCAAATAATCGCGCCTCCCCTTAGACTAGTCCGCGCCTCACAGTTTGGAAAACGCTGGTATAAGGGTATTTTATGGCTGGTGGAATTTGTATCAGGAATGAAAGTTAGAAAAAACGAAGCCAGATTTTTCTTTAAAAATAAATTTTAACAGCTTACGTTTCGGCCTTGGTCAAAGCCATCCTCGGATGACCACTAACAGCTCCGAGGATGGCTTTGACAAAAGCCGAAACGTCAGCTGTTAAAATATATTTTTAAATATATTTCTTCTAACTTTCATTCCTGAAGAAAAATATTTTTCTCAAATCTTATTTTCAGGCCCTAGGGGAGTGCCTAACTTAAATATAAAATTTCAACCTCCTAGCTCAATTCCTTCATGCTTTAAATTGAACCCAAACAGACTCACAGACAGACCATGTCGCGAAAACCATTTTTTTTTTTATTCATGGGACCTTAAAACGTGTATATCCATCAAAGTCTCGACATCGAATTTTCGACATGAATCCAATACTTTCTCTCTATATAGGTCTATATGTATATTAACTTATACATATAGGTAAGAGAAAGTAGTAAAAATTCAAATCCGAATTGAGATTAGTTCTATATACAAAAAGATGCGGTAACTCACCCCAGTAAAATTCTAAGTGGACTAATCATATCTTACTTTTCTACCTAATGAAAAAAGTCCCTACAAAATTCTGCAAGGGATTCGATGGGTTCCTAAGTTACCCAGTGTTATTATTATCTGTTTATGAGAGTTTCGAAATTCTCAAAAATTAATTCCACCCCCAGTAATAAGAAATTTTAGAATGACATTAAAATGTTTCTACCCCACTATGCTATTTGTTAAATATTGAATATAAATTTTAATTCAAACGGAATGCACTTATTTTTTAGTAAAAGTATTAAAAAACATTAATATCTTTGTGCATTATAGGGGATGGGGCATTAACCCCCCCTGGTTAATGCCTCCACCCCCCCCCTTTAAGGAAATGCCAGCCTTCACCGTGAAATTACTCTCAAAAAAATTTGAATACCTGGTACATTTATAAATAATTATTTTTATTTTTATTTTATTTTAATTTTCAACCCTTAATCCACCCCTGAGTTATGTATATTATTGATTAATAACGGTTATCGTAATAAGTCTTATATGGCCTGAGTTGCCGAAAAGACTGTGTGAATGTGTGTGTGAGTGTGAATGAGATAAAAAAGGTGTTGAAAAAAAAGATAAAAAAAAAAACAATTTTTTTTCAATGACACCTACACCCCCCTCCCCCTCCCCCTTTCAACAGCTTATATTCTCCCTCTACCCTTAGTGAAATACAAAATATTTAATTTCATATTCAAAAGAATCGTTTTTCGCAGTCAAATTATTTGTTTCTATAATTTTTTTTTTTTCAACGATAAAATGCATAATAATTACCTTTAATAAGACTCTCAAGAGGGTGTGCTGGTTGACGGTGAGGTCAGGGTGGAATTAATTTTTTGAGAATTTCGAAACTCTCATAAACAGATAAAATTATCTGTTATTATAATAACACTGGGTAACTTAGGAGCCCTTCGAATCCCTTGCAGAATTTTGTAGGGACTTTTTTCATTAGGTAGAAAAGTAAGAAATGATTAGTCCACTTAGAATTTTACTGGGGTGAGTTACCGCATCTTTTTGTATATAGAACTAATCTCAATTCGGATTTGAATTTTTACTACTTTCTCTTACCTATATGTATAAGTTAATATACATATAGGCCTATATAGAGAGAAAGTATTGGATTCATGTCGAAAATTCGATGTCGAGACTTTGATGGATATACACGTTTTAAGGTCCCATGAATAAAAAAAAAATGGTTTTCGCGACATGGTGTGTCTGTGAGTCTGTTTGGGTTCAATTTAAAGCATGAAGGAATTGAGCTAGGAGGTTGAAATTTTATATTTAAGTTAGGCACTCCCCTAGGGCCTGAAAATAAGATTTGAGAAAAATATTTTTCTTCAGGAATGAAAGTTAGAAGAAATATATTTAAAAATATATTTTAACAGCTGACGTTTCGGCTTTTGTCAAAGCCATCCTCGGAGCTGTTAGTGGTCATCCGAGGATGGCTTTGACCAAGGCCGAAACGTAAGCTGTTAAAATTTATTTTTAAAGAAAAATCTGGCTTCGTTTTTTCTAACTTTCATTCCTGATACAAATTCCACCAGCCATAAAATACCCTTATACCAGCGTTTTCCAAACTGTGAGGCGCGGACTAGTCTAAGGGGAGGCGCGATTATTTGCCACCAGGACCAATTTTTCAAATCATTGCGAGTTTTAATATAAATAAGAATAAATAAAAAAAAAAATATTTTTATATAACCATGGTTTCCAAACTTTATGTTACAACACCTCCCTTAAAAATATTTAATCTTATCACGCCTCCCCCCCCCCCTCCACCATTTTGTAAAATAACACAAAAACAAAAATTTTTAATGTTAAAAAATATAAATTTATATTAAAGCGGAGTCAAAAAAAAATCCTAGTCTTATGCAGCCAAAATTTTTGTGACGTTTCGGCCTTCTGAAAAGCCGGAGGCGAGAATAAATGAAATTTTAATTTCAAAATTAAAATTGTCATTTTTCATTCAAAATTAAAATTTCCTTTATTCTCGCTTCCGGCCCTGAAGAAAATGAAATTTTAATTTTGAATGAAAAATGACAATTTTAATTTTGAAATTAAAATTTCATTTATTCTCGCCTCCGGCCCTGAAGATGGCCTAGACTAGTGACTGATTTAAAATAACCTTCATCACAGAATATAAAGAATTTTAAAATTAGATTATTGGAAAATTTAGCGAAAATATATATAAATTTCGACATTTTTACTTTGGTTTTATATTTCAATTTAATTACACTGTGCTACAAGAAAAAAAGCCCCGAGAAAATTCCTTCAGATTCTTAAGTAAAATGATCTCCTGAATCCAAATATGACCTCCGTTTTCCCCCACCACGTACCGTTTTCGGGGGGGAGCCCCCTACTTATTTCCACCCCTTTTCGTTAATTATTGGGCCACGAAAAAAATTTGGAGGGATGAAAAGGAATATTTTAGCCTTAACATTTCTTCAGAAGGTCTAGAGAAGTGAAAAGTTAAAAAACATTAACATTTGGATCCAAGGGGGGGATGTGGGGGGAGGATTTTGTCCCTTAAAATGCAAAAAAATCATTAAAAATGATCGATTTTTTCATAATTTTTTCACTGATTTTCTACATATTCAGGCGGACAGACCCACCTCACCCTTCCTTAAACATCCCTCAACTAAAAAAAAATATATAGGATAAATCGGGTGGGGTGTGAGCGATTCCGAAGCCCTTGCAAGAAAATGGAAGATTCACAGCTCAGTTGGTCAAATTGGCGAATATGAGGCTATAACTTTTTTTTTTTGGGCTGAACTCCACAAATTTAAAGTTCTATATACGGATTCTTCTATGTCCTTCAATATTGCCATATTTTATCTAAAGGGGTAGAAATTATTTCTTGTCAAAGTTTGAAAAAAATTCTTCTTGCAAGGGCTTCGGAATCGCCCACACCCCACCCGCTTTGTCCTATATATTTTTTTTTAGTTGAGGGATGTTTAAGGAAGGGTGAGGTGGGTCTGTCCGCCTGAATATGTAGAAAATCAGTGAAAAAATTGTGAAAAATCAGAAAAAATCTATCATTTTTAATGATTTTTTTGCATTTTAAGGGGCAAAATCTTCCCCCACATCCCCCCCTTGGATCCAAATGTTAATGTTTTTTAACTTTTCACTTCTCTAGACCTTCTGAAGAAATGTTAAGGCTAAAATATTCCTTTTCATCCCTCCAAATTTTTTTCGTGGCCCTATAATTAACGAAAAGGGGTGGAAATAAGTAGGGGGCTCCCCCCGAAAACGGTACGTGGTGGGGGAAATGGAAGGTCATATTTGGATTCAGGAGGTGATTTTACTTAAGAATCTGAAGGAATTTTCTCGGGGCCAGAAAAAAAAGTTTCATTTTGTAGCACAGTGTTATTTATTAAAATTACATGGATTGTTTTATTTATTGATTAGAAATTTATATGATATTAAGGAAATAATTTTTTACTAAAATATATTTTTTTAAATAAATAATTTTTAGTTGAAGGTGGGAAGGTCAAGTCAGTCCGAATGATTTGAGAATGAAAATGCAATATATTATCTTTAAAATAATTATATTTATTCTCCAAACGTTCGTGTAAAAAACCTCGGACCTCTAAGGTGACTTGACCTTCACACCTTCAACTAAATATTTATCTACAGTCCTGGTGAGTCAATTATTAAATAAATAATTTGATAAATTTTTTTTATTACACCAAAGGGTAAGAGAAAGTTGTGTGCTGTGCGCCAGTCACACCAGATTTTTAAATTTATTCTTGTTCAAAATAATACGTAGCTTTTATTCTCATACACTTGTTTGTAATTATTTTTTAAATGCAATATTTTAATAAAATTATTTATTTATTTTTCAGATATTTCTCCGCTATTCTGAAGTAAAAGCATTCTCTGTTCTCCTCTCCTGTGTCTCTTCAATAAGCCAATCTTCGTGTTGGTGGCCTAACACTCAGGCGGAGATCATTTGGGTGAGTTGAAATTCTCATTTTTACTTTTTATTTTAATTAATAAATGACCGTCTCATTGAGATTTTTATTCACTATTCTTCTTTTTTGAAACGGCACAAAACCAGTCACGTCCGATTTTTACCAAGTGAAATGAATTTGATGGAAAAAAAATCCCTAAGGATATTTTCTATTGCTTTTAATACATAACTATTCATTAGACAACAAAATATATAAGAATAAGTCATCAGAATTTTTACTACCTGACTCCCCTTTTATTTAAATAAAATAGAATCGTCCACCTTCCCCCCTAACGATAATTGGAGAAGCCTAGGTACTCTCCCCTCTCTTCTTGTAATCACATTAAAATATTCAATATAATAATTCCCCCTCTCTTCTTCTTCCTCCCACTGGTGGCTAATTAGCCAATCACAAGGGTTGTATTCTTTGGCGCCTTTAGGCCTGCTTAGAAAAGAACTCTGAGCTAGCCTAGAGAGGTCAGTAGAGGGGAGGCTTTTGAGTAAGAGTTGACCTGCGCAACTTTTCGCAAGAAATACCCACGCCACCTCATTCAATGTGCAGCCATCTTAGGAGATGGCAGGCTCTCTCGCGCTCTCTTCGTTTCTCGCAGTTTTTGCCTAGGTATTTCACTTCTATATTGCTAATTATTTATTAATTATTCTCATTAATCATTCAATATTTATAATTGATAAGAAATTTCAAGAATTTCTAGATTTTTTTTTTTTTTAATTTATTAATCACTGCCTCAACTACAAACAACACTTATTTTTTGATGTTAGATGACGCCTTTAAGCCCCAGGCCCCTTTCTGAATATTAGATTATATGAATACATATTGTCGTTATTTTTCTTGTTTTTTTACTCTCCATTTTAATTGATAATTTATTTTATTTTTACCATAAAATAACCCTATCTACTCTGAGTTCATGATCAAATTTTCTATATTCTTATGTCTTTATCTCATTTGATATAAGATTTATTATTATAATTCTATTTGTACAAACAAATTATTTTATAAAAAACTAAAAGATATCAAGTAAATGAAATGAATATTTTATATGAATTAGATAGGCATTTTATAAAGTATAGCGAATCTTATTGAGTTCTTAGACTTCTTATCCAGACATGTTCACGTACTATACATTAACTCTTTATATAAACTTATACTTTGTTAAATATTGAATCAGTAGTTGAGGGCTAGGATATTCTTATTTGAAAGTAAAATTAAAGTTCAGTAATTCTTTCATCTCGTTTTTGCTAAAGCGTTTCTGTACCTTCTAAGACCCTGAGGCAATACAAAATCACTTTCATGCAAAAGTTGCCTATGATGCCACATTACATTTAGGCTCAAAGAAGTACATCTTCTATCTTTATCTTATATCAAGCTTTTGTCATTATTTAATCCAGTTTACAAATTTAATTTTATTAGCTATTTCATATTATGATTGAATGAAATCACACATACACACAGGAATGAATCTAAATATTACATGAAACAGAAAAATATATTATCGGAGTCGAAAATATTTTATTTTTTATTCTTCATTTGTGATATTTATTTGTTGATGGGTCAAACGCCATACTTAACATTATCAAATCCCTTAATGAATATTTATTTTTTCAACATAGGCCTACTATTTTTTTTTCTCTTTACTCCTCTTATCTCTTTCGAGTCTGAACCTGTCTGGATTCTCTTTGTTTTCTTAAAGAAATTATTCTATAAGCACCCTTTACTTTTAGAAAAAGGACATTTTTATAATCATCCTTCTTGCTTCAAGGTGAATTAATGAATGCAAATATTTTTTTTTAACCTTCTTTTTCTCTCCTTCATCTTTGGGTCTCATTTCACTTATATTTTATTTAAAAGTATGGTGTGACTAGTTGCACCAAATTTTTTGCGTCGACATATATTTAGTTTGCCAATATATTACTATATTAGAATTCGAGATGTAATTTTTTTTTGTTCCTTTCGGCGTAAACAAAACAAAGGTCTCGTTTTTGGATGACTTCGAGTACTAGTGCTTTACTGATGTACTTTTTTTAGTTTTTGCCAATTTTCTCGATATTTGCTTTAACGATTTCATTCAAATTTTAAATATTTACTATTTGCGGTATACAAAACAAACTACGATTGGCCTGGTCTTTGGGAATCCTCGAGTACTAGTACTTTACTGATGTACCTTTTTCAATTTTCTCAAAAATTCGCTATGATTTATTTCAAATTTTAAATACCAATATGAAATTATTCTAGGTTCCGCTTTGGAACACTTCGAGCTATTACTTTACTGAGGTATAATACTTTTTTAGTTATTTCCAATTTTATCAAATGAAAAAACCACCGAGCTCTCGGCCATCTCGGAACTTATTTATTAATATGTCGACACAAAATATCTGGTGTGACAAACACAGTACACAACTTTCAATTACCCAATTACATGAGCGAACGTTGTATATTATTGCTGTGCGAACAGTTCACCGTGTTATTTATTCATTGCACTTTCGGACTTTTTTTCAATATTTTTCTTTTTTGACGGTTATAAAAGCGACATTAAATAAAAAGTGAATCTATTTGATAGAAGTAAAATGAGAATATTATAATTCCATTCAAATCTTGCTCTTTGAGCCAGAAGTTTGCTTTTCTCACAATTTAATTTTTTTTTTTTGTTTCTTTTTTAGAAATGGACGAATCGCCTTCGAGATTGACATCATAAAGAGACCATCCTTCATCAGACATCGTCTTCACGTCAACCAGGCAGAGGCAGTCACTACAGCAGATTCCACGAGTGTAGCAGCTACATTTAAAGTCTGTATGAACATTTACGTGGGCGTAGAGTAAGCAGTTTAGGATTTTTCAAAATTTTATTTGACTTTTCTTATTCCGGCTTAAATATAGAATATTTTTACCTAGGTGCATGGATAGGATGTATTAATAATTACAAGCAATTCTCCCATTTCAGAGTCCCTTTTAGATAGTTAAAGATTTAAATTAAATTTTAATTTTAATTTTTAAAACTTCACTTTTATTTTTTTATTTAAATTTACATTAAGAATTTTTTTCTAAATTTATTTTTTAATATACTAAATTTAACTTTTTAATTTTTTTTTATTAAAGAATAGGTTTTTATATTTCAGTACCCAATGCAGGTTTCGTTTCTCAAGGTAAAGGGATGGATGAATGTTCAATAAGCAAAAGGTATACGATTATTGATTGGTAATATGTGGATCATGCACAGTACTCATTTCATCCCTTTACCCCACGGGGGAGCAACATCAACATATGAGACAATTCAAGTGTGCATGCATTATTATTATTTAATTCAGTTTTAGGTTTTGCGTGTATGTGATTATTAACAAATACTATTTAAGGGGATCTATCTCTTTATGTTTAATGTTTAAGAATACACGCAATTCTTATTAGATTATTTAGAAATAGATAGGTTCTATATAAAGGGCGCATAATTAGAAAATCTCTACGCTCACGGATTTATATATTTTAATGGGGTTTTAGGCCTTTTATGTCGGATTTCTCTGATGTTCTCTTGAATTGACGTTCAATTGTGAAGTGATTCCTCAATACTGGCATAGGGTGTTGTTGTTCGTCCCATTTAGGTTTAGGCAGGGCTCCCAGTGAGAGGATCATTTCACTTTTGACCGTTGTTCAAGGGAAATAGGAGAATTCCTCTATCCCCTTTCGCGAATTTTTGAGAGAAAGAGTGTTTTCTCTTTCTCCGGGGCTCTTTGTCCGTCAGTGCTGAGTTCTGGGCCTTGGTTGTTTCAGGACAGAGTGAGTTAATGTTCAAGATGTTAGGAGTTCGTATAGGATGTTGTTAGCATTAGGGTTCTTTTTTTCAGCATGCATCTTGAACAACGTCATTCTGTTTCTGAGATGAGCAATCAAGGGGGATCTTCAGTATTGTATTGGCCGGGCTCCCTTCCTAACTCGTGAATGATTATCAGATCAATTATCTCTGCTCTATTTTAGTTCGCTATTAAACGACATTGATTAGGCAGGTGGGTGGAGTTAATTGATCTGTTATGTTTCTTAGTACATATGTACTGTATTTTTCCATTTCCTCTTTACCTTTCTTTGGGTTTGTGGGCGCGTTTTCACCGTATCGTTTCGAAGTGATATAATGAAGGCTTACCTGCCTTCCGGGAGTGTCCGCGTTTCGCGATCGTCTCAAGAAAGAAGAGGAACTTCATTTTAGAATTAGATGACCGTCCCGGTCATAGATAGTATGGGATTAGGTTAGCTTTTACGGAAGCCCTCGTTGAGCCGAAAGAAGCAGTCTACAAAGTAAGTTAAAGAAATTTTCAATATTTTTTTTATAAAATATTACGTAGTATCAAAAATTAATCTTTAATTCTTCTTTTGTTTTAGATGGTTAGGGTGGGAGTGGGGGCTGAGATCGTCGAGATTCTTCAGGGCATAACCAGCTGGATCCTTTCGTAAGTAATATTAAATCTAATAATTAAAAAATATGCATAATTTAATAATAATTTAATTTTCAGTTCGGTCAGATCTTATTGAAGTACCAGATTCCAATTCCTTTTTTAAGTTTTAAGAAACGATATTCGTTGATGTTGCATTTCGGAGTTCCGGAGGCCGAGAAAGAAACAAAACAAAAATGTAGTAAGGTATAGTCTTGGGGTTCTCTGATATACGTATACTCATTATATATTATAGAGACTAATTGTATATTTATTTCTTCTTTTGTTTTAGATGTTGGGGGGGGGGGGGGAGTGGAGGCTGAGTTCGGGCAGAATCTTCTAGGCGCACAACTGAATTATTTTGTAAGTAATATTAAATTTAACAATTTAAACTTCTATTTTAATAAAGAAATTCTACTTTTCGCTTTTTTTTATAGATACTTTTGAAAGAACATTTATTTACATAACAAGACTTCAAAATCCTTCAATAGAAATAAATTTTTTCTCGCTCAGGATGAGAAGCGAACCTCCTTCCTAACTCGTGAATGAATATCAAATCAATTACCTCTGCTCTATTTTAGTTAGTTTAAATAAATTTATATTGATCCGGCAGGTGGGCAGAAATTAATTGAACTGTACCTTGTGTTTGCATGTATGAGTGTGTGTGTGTGTGTGTTTCTTTTCCTCTTTTACCCTTTACTTGGTTTTGTGGGCGCGTTTTCTCCGTTTCCTTTGCGATTTATGTTGATTGAAGGCTTACCTGCCTTTCGGGAGTGTCCGCGTTTCGAAGAAAGAAGAGGAACTTTTCTTTTTTTTTTAATAGATATATGGAATATTTAATTAAATAAACAAGATAACTTGGAGATTGTAAACGTCTTAAGGACCCTCTAGAGCTTAAAAACAAAAATTATGAAGACGAGAGGAATTAAATAAATAAAAGATTTGTTTTTGGCGATTCGAGGAGAGCTCGGTCTTTTCCCCCATACACCATCCGGTTTTCCTCAAGGCCCGGCCTGAATAGGGCTCGCCTCGAGGAAATCCTCAACGTGTGTGGTAGCGGCCTCGAGGCCAAAAAATCCTGATTGAAATTCAATAATATTTTCCTCAAGGCCGGAATTTTGTCAGTTTATCGCTGCGTGTATGGTCACTTCAGGCGACCTCAGAATGGAATTTTAAAATATGTATTTGGAATATTTCAAATGGCCCGTGACCAGGCCCGCGCCGCCCATACGTGCGAAGTCGTGCAATGCACGAGGGCGCCAAGGTGCTGGGAGCGCCTTTTGGGCTTAGTATTTGTATTTTCTCCGATCATGGCCCCCTGACCCCAAAACCACCCCCCCCCCGTTCAAATATATATATATATATGGGATATAACGGACAAAGTACAGGTCGCATTTTTAATCGTATCAATATGAAATTTGGTACAAAAATAGTTCAGGTAAAAACCTCGGCTTAGTTCGTTGCATACATAGTTTTGTTTATCATCACTTGAATTTGTTATAATGTATGTAGATATGTACTTAAAATAATATATTTTTCTGTAGGTACTTCTAGTTTCTAGTTTAATTGTTTGTAAGTACCTGAAAAAAACCTATCAATATGTGATAAATATGTTCCTCTTAATAAACATTTACCTAAACAAAAAAATCTGGTGTGACTGGCGCACAGCACACAACTTTCTCTTACCCTTCGGTAAGAGAAAGTTGCGCACTGTGCTGGTCACACCAGATTTTTTGTGTCGAGATATATTTAGTTTCCGATAGCACCTTAGTTTCAAACTTGCATTTTAAATGTTGACTGCTTCAAATAAACTATGGTTATTTTTAAAAATTTTAATCTCATATTTGGACATTTTATACACAATATAGAATCGTAAATAAATACAAAATTTCATAAGAATTGGAAAAAAAAATTTTAAATGCGTAAAAAGTTCCAAAGGGGACCCCCTTTTGAATCGAAATTAACATACAAATCCCTATAGGAAATTAACATTGTTTCTATGCGAAGATAAGGTGGAAAGGGAATTTAAAAAGAGTAGAGAGAGACGATAATGTTTGCAAGTGAGAGAGAGACATATTATATATGTTTTCTTTGAAACAATTAAAACAGAAATAAAAAAAAAATAAATGGGAATTTAAATAATAATTGATTTTTAATCTAATAAAAAGAAAAAGATTTAAATTCCGTTACCATGGCAACCATTTCTATCTTTCCTATGAAGAACAAGAGTAAAGTGGTCTTCAGAAGATTTCAACGGCAAAATGAGAATATACATTTTAAAGAGCATCTAAAAAATAATTGATTTTTGAATTTTAAAAAAAAAATCCTTGGAGGGAATTTTGAGAAAATCGAAAAAAACTGAAAAAGTACATCAGTAAAGTACTAGTACTTTTTGGCCGATTTTGTTCAAAAGCTTATTTTGAGATTCTTCAAAGGTACCTAAGTTAAATATAAAATTTCAATCCGCTAGCTCAACTCCTTCATGCTAAAAATCTGTCCACACACACAGACACACACACACACATACATACACAGACCAATTTGCGGGACCCACTTTTTTGGACTCAGGGGACCTCAAAACATGTATATCCATCAAAATCTCGACATCGAATTTTTGACATGATCGCAATACTTTCTCTCTCTATATATATTAACATATATAGAGGTAAGAGAAAGTAAAATGACTACATTATTCTTTAATTTCTATTTATTAGGAAATTTACTACAAAAAATAAGCTGAAAGCTTTGTTTTAAGAAAGTAAAAATTAAGAGATTTTTTGCACAAGGGCGCCATTTAGGCCCGGCGCGGGCCTGCCCGTGACCCGTGAGAAATATTTATTTCATTCGAATTGACTACAAATCATTTGAAATAAATAGGAATTAAATGCCGAAAAAGACTTTAAAATAAATATTAATAATAAAATAAATAAAATTATTATAAATAATTAAAATTAAAAAATTAAATAAAGTTGCGTGGAAAGGAGTCAGCCAAGGAAAATAAAAAAATCAATTTATTCTGTCGACGTTTCGAGCGCCCGTCGCGCTCTTCCTCGGGACCTGAGTTCACAAAAACATTTATTAGAGATTTCTTTTCTTTTTTTTTATAATAATTTTTTTAACAGAATTATATGAGATTGTTAATATAAAGGTTAAATGATTTTTTATTTTACTTACAGTATAAGTATCAAATGTTATAGATGGTAATGACAAAATAGTCTGTTGACATTATTAGATAATCTCAACAAACATTAACAATGTATCTGTTGAAAGATTAAAAATTATTGTTAAATCTTTCAACAGATACATTATTAATGTTTGTTGAGATTATCTAATAATGTCAACCGACTATTTTGTCATTACCATCTATAACATTTGACACTTATACTGTCCCGAGGAAGAGCGCGACGGGCGCTCGAAACGTCGACAGAATAAATTGATTTTTTATTTTCCTTGGCTGACTCCTTTCCACGCAACTTTATTTAATTTTTTATTTTAATTATTTATAATAATTTTATTTATTTTATTATTAATATTTATTTTAAAGTCTTTTTCGGCATTTAATTCCTATTTATTTCAAATGATTTGTAGTCAATTCGAATGAAATAAATATTTCTCACGGGTCACGGGCAGGCCCGCGCCGGGCCTAAATGGCGCCCTTGTGCAAAAAATCTCTTAATTTTTACTTTCTTAAAACAAAGCTTTCGGCTTATTTTTTGTAGTAAATTTCGTAATAAATAAGAATTCATTCATACTCAATAATTAATTAAAAAATTAAATAATTAAAATTATAAAATATATTTTTTTTGTTTTGGCTTAAAATGTATTTATATTAATTAGATTAATATAATTAGAATATGAATCTATTATTAAATTTTCATTATTATAATAATTATTATTATTATTAATTATTTATTATAATTTTACCTGATTATGAAGTCATATTAAAAAAAATTCTACAAATGATTACAACAACTGTCAAAAGAGAACTAGTGAGTTGGCCTTGAGATAATCCTTAAGTCCGTTTCCTCGAGGAAAACCCTACCGTGTATGTCCAAATTTTTCCTTGAGGAAATCCTTGGGACTTTTTTCCTTGAGGCCTTCACGTGTATGGCGGCCTTAAGTATAGGAGAAGAGGCAAGCTTGGCTTCCTGGAGAATTTGCCATTGTTAACAGATTAATATTATTGTTAAATAATTTTATTTCAAAATGTGTTTTGTTTTTACTCTTCATAATTTCTGAATCTACAATATCTACCTACAAAATTCAGTACAAGCTCATCGGGAAGTCAAGAAACGAACTAAAACGCAAACAAACCAAGCGAAAGCGTTAATAAAAATGGTTTTATTTTACCAGACGAGATGGGGCCTTCTTTTCCACGACCATTGCTTCCTCTTCCGAGGAAGAAGTTGAAGAATCATCATCTCCTCCTAATCGCTCCTCTTTAAGATGTAGATCTGCAAAATCTTCGTCTTCTTCTAATTTACGTCTTTTAGAAGATGATCCTCCTCCACGAGAGAGAATCCTTCTTATTCTCTCATTCATCTAAATAAAAAAAAAATTATTATTGGTTTCGTAAAATTTGCGATACGCTCATCTTGAAGTATCAGCTACAAAATAGAAATGTTTTTTTATTTTAACAACTAGGCTATAATAATCAGGGGGGGTCAAACTCGGTTTTTTTATTTTTTTTTTTTTTCAGAGTGTGGTCTTGGGGTCCTCTTTTTTTTAAAAAATTTTTTTACAAAACAATTTTTAAATATTTTTATCCCCTAAATTTTTAATAAAAAAATAAAAAAAGAAGGGTTTAAATTTTTTTATTCGAAAATATACAATTTCAAATAAAACAAAATGAATGTGAACTAGGTTATAGGCATCAACAATGCTCCAAATAAAAAAAATAGGAAAGGAGGAGCTTCTACAAACAAAACTGTGCCGGAAAATTGTTTTTTTTTTTTCTTTTTAAATAATTTATAAAAAAAAATATATATATAAGATATTAAGAATAATTATTAAGGTTAAATATGAATCAATATTGGTAAATAAAAGAAGAGCAGCTAAAATTATTTAGTTTATTGGCCCTCTAAGCTGACGTTTCGGTCTTGATCAAGACCATCTTCAGAGCTTAAGGGCTGTCAATATAAGCATATAATCAGATATTCAATCATATATAGAGTGAACATAAAAATTTCAGTTGTATATTATTAATAATATCATCGGGGTCTGAATGGCCTCAAATGCTGAAAAAGCCTTAAAAAAAAAAAACTAAGGACCTCCCCCCTTGACCGATTGATAACTTTAAAGGGGTAGGGGTCAAGGGTTGGCATCCCATCTCATGCGGCAAAAATTTATTTCAATTAAATTTGGCTACCAATCAGGGGCGTATATAAGGGGGGGGGGGGCGAGGGGTCCCGGGCCCCCGAAACTTTCAAATAAAAATAAATACGCTCCGTGATAATAGGTATATTAATAGTAAACACCCTATGCCCTCAGGCTCCGCCCAATTTAAGTTTATATGATCCAAGATGCCGAGAAGACTAAAAAACTAACCTAGTGGCTTTCAACAATTTTTTTCTAAAAATTATTTTCTCTAATATAATTTTGAAAATAAATTAATTAATAATAAACAAAAATAAATGATAAGGGATCAAAGGTCTCGAACTGAGGGAAAGTTATTAAAGAAATAAATAATTTCAAATTATAGATAAAATAATTATAAACTCACCTTTTCTATTAATGTAATATATAAAAAAGTATACTTACCCCAAGAGTGTCCGATCTGTCAAATCAATCGGTGCGCCAATGCAATGACGGATGTTCAAGGCCAAGGACCAGGAGCAGGACACAAAGGGCCAAGCCACAGATCATACAATCAAGATGGGACAGCTCCAGGTTAAAAATTGTTTATAAGTTTAGCGCCCTCTATACGCGTGTCGACCTATTATTTTGCGCGGGAGACCCGTGGCTCAGAGAGAAGACATTAGCTTCTCGTGCCTAAGGTCCCGCGTTCGCGTCCCGTCCCAAGCGAGAAAAATTTATTTAATTTGAATTGGCTACTAATCATTTGAACTTAATAGGGAAGGGGTCTAAATTGCCTTCGATGCCGAAAAAGACCTTAAATAAAAAAAAAAAAAAACTGCTCACGAAAAATTTAATTTGTTTCAAATACTGGAGTGATAGTTGCACAGGAAAAATCTCGTCCAATCCGGATTGAATTTTTGATATTTATTCAAGATTTTCTGTATATTAATCAAGGGCGGATCCAGAGGTGTTTCTCGGGGGAGAGGGGGGTAATCTTGTGTGACTGGTCGCACAGCACGCAATTTTTTCTTTATTTCGGTCATTTAAAGGCGCATTCTGTACTTGTTTGCCAGAATATAAATACAAATCAAACTTTTAAGTATTAGTTTTTAAAATTTTTCATTAAAAATAAATTTATTTTCGAAAAAAAGTATTTTTTTTTAAATCTCGGGGGGGGGGGGGGGTAATTACCGCCTTTACCCCCCCCCTGTATCCGCCCTTGATATTAATATAAATGTTCATCGGTATGATAAAATAAAAAAAAAAGATTAAAACAATTATTTGAAAATGAACAGTAAATGAAAAAAAAGAGAAATTAGTGTTAAAAAATTTATTGAAAATTGTAAAAAAATTATAATTAAATTTAATTATAAGAGCAACAAATTAAGAACTTACTTCTTTCTTTCCCATTTTTTAAACACTTAGGGCATATTAAAGGGCAATAATTGCGTGTGAGTAATTGAGTAGGGCACGTTACAATTTTATTTAATTCAAATTTATAATGTTTTTTTTTTTATTTGTTATTAAACTCATGAAACAATGTTATTTTGTTGGCGAATGGAACGAACTCTACAGGATAAATTTTTAACTAGTCTAGTATTGCCATCTAGCCACATATCAGACAACTAAAAACTTATAAACATTCTTCCCATAGAGCTGTCCCCCCCATGGGCCAAGCTGATTGTTCCCTGATTAGGACGACCATTGGCTTATGACGTCATCTGTTACCAATTTTTGTTTAGTTAGAATTTAATTACACTAAATATTGTTATAGAAATGAGTGAAAGGGATTTTATTTGTTGTTGTTATTTTTCTCGATTTGTTTCTCTAAACTTTCAGTTCATTGCGTCAGGGCTAATAGTATCAGCATGATTTTTTTTTCTATCGTTGCTTACTTCAGCCAAGGGCGCGTTTAGGGCAGATAGGCGCCGGTTTAAACTGGTGTGGCTTGAAATTTAGGATTTCTGCTTTGGTGAAGGGGGATGTTTTTTCTTTTTTTTTTTTAAGCAGACTTTTTTTCCTTCTCCCCCTATCCCAGAACCCCCACCGCCGCCAAGAGTGTATAGCGTCCTAAACCGACAATGAAACAGATGAAAATTTACAATTTATTATATGTGAGCTTGTTATTGTTGATGAGCTAAACGTAATCTGGCTCCCGGGAATCAAGCCAGTTTTTTTTTAGCAGATTGGATAGCTGGATGCAAGGGCGGATCCAGAGGTGTTTCTCGGGGGGGGGGGGGTAATCTCAAATTTTTCTGAGAAAAAATTTTTTTTCGCGGAACCAAAGTTTTTCGGACACACAAAAATTTTTGCCGCCCGCGGAACATTTCCTCTTTTTGCAGAAGCAAAATTTTTTCCCGTCCGTAAAAATTTGATTTGTATTTAATATTTAATACAAATCGAATTTTTAAACATTAATTTTTAAAATTTTACATTAAAAATAAATTTAAAAAAAAAAGTATTTTTTTTTTTAAATCTCGGGGGGGGGGGGCTTTAAATTAATAGATGCCTAAATATAAACGATGGTCCAGCTAAAAATAGAACCTCCGATTTATTACAGTTCAACTAGGCGTTCAAAATTGGTAAAGTCCAGGAGTTGGGCAATACATGTAAATTTATGTATCATATGTGTTGGCGAGTTGGCCTATCATACTTATTAAGTGAGATTGAAAAACAGCCACTGACTTCATTGATTCAAGGATGGTCTTCAGAATAAATTAGATAGTTGATGAAACACACCCGGGAGACATTTTCTACAGATTTATTAAATTCGGTTACACAATTGACTTCTGTACTTTCCAATGAAAAGTCCTCTGGATTCGCAGGAGGAAGGCAAATCCTGAGCTTGCCCCAAAACTAAAATAGCCATCCAACTTGGACTTCGTTTGTAAGGGGTAATCTGGAGTGACTGGTCACTCACTAATCAATACTAGTGGAGTATAGTCACATCACACATTTTTTTCTTAATTTCGGTAATTTAAAGGCGCATTCTCTACTTGTTTGCCAGAATATAAATACAGGGTGTCCGGTAAAGAATGGATAACCTTGAAATGTCTTATAGTATAACTTATGGCCGTTCAGAAAAAAAATTGAAAAAATATATCATAAGTAGTACCTAAGATATGATTTTTTTAAAAGAAAGGTCTAATTTTTTTTACCTTGTTTTACTTTTATGAACACTACGATCAGAAATGAATGGATTCCATCGGCTTGTTGTTATTTTATTATTATACACGAACTATGCTAATAGATAAACAGTGAATAGTATGACTAGCTATTGCACTTTTTTATTAAAAAATTAGCAAATTAAAATAATTAAAATCAGTGTTAAAACGACCACCTGGCTATTTTATTGGAATTTGCTAATTTTTTAGTAAAAAAGTGCAATAGCTAGTCATACTATTCACTGTTTATCTATTAGCATAGTTCGTGTATAATAATAAAATAACAACAAACCGATGGAATCCATTCATTTCTGATCGTAGTGTTCATAAAAGTAAAACAAGGTAAAAAAATTAGACCTTTCTTTTAAAAAAATCATATCTTAGGTACTACTTATGATATATTTTTTCAATTTTTTTTCTGAACGGCCATAAGTTATACTATAAGACATTTCAAGGTTATCCATTCTTTACCGGACACCCTGTATAAATCAAATTTTTAAGTATTAATTTTTAAAATTTTACATTAAAAATACATTTTCTTTATAAATCTCAGGGGGGGGTTAATTACCCCCTCTACCCCCCCCCCCCCCCCCCTTGTATCCGCCCTTGCCCCGCGCTAATTTATTTCACTTTTGTGGTTTCTATTATTGTTATTATGGGAGTTTTTAATTAGAGACCACATTTGTGTTAATTATTAAAAATATAAATACTAATGGAGTATTGGTAGCCAAGATTGGATAATTTTATCACTCGAGATGGGAAGCGAACTCCTTACCCCTAGCACAAGAGGCAAAATCTCTATCTCTGTGCCACTATACTAGTACAGAATTTATATTTTTAATAAATAATTTATACACATGTGGTCTATAATTGAAAACTCCCATAATAATTATTTCAGTTAATCGAAATTTCTTCAGAAATATTAACTTTAGTGAAATCAAATTTTTTTTTTAGTTTTTTTAAAATCATTTTGAATAAATTTTGTTTGAAAAAATATTTTAAATCTGTTTTTAGCCTTTAGGGCAGTGTTTCCCAACCTTTTGAAGTCCACGACACCCCAAAGGTGCGTTGGGAATAACATTACACACTAGGGGCACCCTTCCTCCCCCCTAGCAAAACGGAAGCTGCGGAAAATTTTTTGTGAAAATCATTTTACCTTTTTTTTTTTTAGGAAAACGAAATTTTTCCCCTTTCGTGTAAATCAATCGATCCTTTTTTAACAAAGCTAAATTTTTTTCCGCACTCCGGAACATTTTTGCCGCTTACTTTAAAACAATTTTGACCTTTTTTTTTTTGCAAAACTTTATTTTTTCCGCCTCTTTATTTTTTTTTGGTTTATTTAAATATCTGGCGGCACCCCTTACCCATTCTCGCGACACCCTTGGGTGCCGGGGCACACCGGTTGGGAATCAGTGCTTTAGGGTATATCAGGGGATTCTAAAAAGATTTTCTTTAAACAAACGCTGTTCTATGTTTTGGAAATAAACTTCAAATAGAAATATCCCTTCAGATGCATCGATTGTTGCCCCAAGTTTTATTTTCTTTTTTTTACCCTCTCGGCTGCTGAGGCCAATTTAATTAATTTAAATATACGGATGGCGTTCAACACGCTGATTCCTCGGGGTCACCCACCCCCAAGGTTTCGAAGCCTAAATTCTAAGCAAACTCACACTCACATTTCTAAATAAAGAGGATGTGAATAAAACTAATTAGTAATATAGATATATTTATAAATATTTATTTATAATACAAAAACAAAAAAGGGCCAGAATAAAATAAACAGAACCGTTAAGAAGTTAAAAAATAGACTAACTTAAAATTATAAAACCTGTTACCTTTTTTTTTTTTTTCTTTCGTATAACTGGTCTTAAATTTTATATATATAAAAAAAAAAATTGAGTTTGGTTATTCGGAGTAGACATCAAACGAAATCTACAAAAATAGTCATATATACAATTCAGTGGGCAGTATTTATTTAAACCACATCAGAATTACTTCTACTACCAGTTAGAGAATAAATAAGAATTTAAAAAAAAAAACATTTCAAATTAAATCATTTATATAATTATACATATTTAAATTTATCATTTTTCCAAAAGGAAACTTCTTCTAGATTTTTTTTTTTTATAGCTTCATTTTCTTTTAGACACGCACAATATTTTTTTTTTGTTATTTAATAAGTAGATAAGATTTTTCCGTGTTTAAAAGAAAATGCAAAACTCAAATAAAATCTAGAAAGCAAGTTCCTAATTGAGCATATGATATTTATATTATTATATATTACAATAAAAGCGAAATTAATTCTTTGAAAGTTTATTTAAGGTCTTTTTCGGCATCTAAGGCCATTTAGACCCCATCCCTATTGGTAGCCAATTCAAATAGTTTTTTTTCGCTTGGGACGGGAAGCGAACCCGCGACCCTAGGCTCAAGCTCTGAGCCACAATCGCGGGCAAGTTTCTTTTTAAAAGAAAGACATTTTTCAAAGAAGATAAAAATTACATTTAAAACAAAATGCGTGCTTTTATTGTGACATATATATACAATTATATAATTTTTTTTTTTAAACGACCTAATAAATGACCTGATGAAGGTAATACGTTTTTGTTTTTTTGTAATTTTTGATCATATCAGAAGACACAAAAATTTTATTTATTCTTTAAACTATCCAAAAGGGGAAAGTATTTTTTATTATAAACAACGGCCCATAAATTTCTTTTCATTCATCAAAATTCTTAAGTTCTAAATGAAAAATAAATAATAAAAAAATAAATTTCTATATTTAAGAAATATATAAGTACATTATAATTATGTATATTTAATTAAATAAGAGCGAGGGAGAGGAAGATTTTAAATCCAATATTTAAACGATCTAATTGAAAGACATTAACTAAAGAACAAATTGTCAAAGAAGTTTTAGAATCATCGAAACAAAATTTTTTTTTTTTAATATTCGATGGGCATTATCCAGCTCAAAACCGAAGGGGGGGGGGGCAGAGGCGTAACTAGCCTTTGAGGACGGAGGGGGCGAAGCTCAACTAGGGCGCCGTTTGTTCAAGTTGTAATATAATTTAAAAGAAAAGTATCAATGTTTTTGGACAATCTGTGGAAAGAATATGATAAAATCACCATTCCTGGGATATATCTTAGATGCCCCTGGGGCGGAGTGGGCGAGCGCCCCCTTCGCCCCCACCTAGTTACGCTACTGGGGGGGGGGACTTCTAATATCCATTTTATTATTTTATAAAATGCCACAATCTAACTGGAGATGGGGGATGGCATCACTCGTAATTTTTATCTTCTCACAGATGGTGTGAATTTTTCAAGTTTGTTATTTTTTATTTCAAGTTTGTAAGGGTGGCAGCCCCCCCCCCCCCCCCCCTCCCCCTCTGGAATCGCCCATGGATGGATGGAATCTTGAATGAACACAAAATTCTTTTTTTTTACCCTAAATTTACTGGACTTTATTGATTGAATTCGTTCTTTTTAATTTTTAATTCCCTCAAAAGTTGGCTTTCTTTTGTATTTTTGTGTTCTGATATGATCATAAAATTTGTTAAAATTTAGTCAGATGGATCATAATAAAAATATTTTTTTTTTCATTAAAAATGTTTCAAAATAAAAAAAAAAAAAAAATTAAAAAATATATATTTATGGATTATATATATGAGATCATCATCAAATCAAATATAAAGGTTTTTATACAAAAAAAAAAATCCTGAATTTTGTTCCAAATTCAATTTTGAAACATTCTGAAATAAATTTAATGAGTTTTGTAGTTTTTATGTGTTATTCGATCTAAAACTACACAATTCATTTTTATTTTTTTAAAAATGTAATAGAGTTATGAAATACACTTTTTTATTCATAAATATATACATATATATAGATATATGTGTATATATTTATTTTCTGATAATAAAAATCTTAACTCTACAAGCAAAGTTTCCAAAAAACGTTCTCTTGTTCGCACTTTACTATGAAAAAAAAATTCAACTATAGAGGAAAAATTGAAAAGCAAAGAGAGAGAGAGAGAGAGAGAGAGAGCAAAAATTTGATTTTGGAAAAAATCTCATGAGTCATGATGAAAAGAGAAAAAAACACAATTTAGAAGGAAATTTAAATTAAGAATTTTTTCTTTTTTAATAACATCGGGCTCGCTTAGGAACACAAAAATAAATGAAAAAAAAAAAAAAAATTTATGAAATTAAAGATTTCTTTTCGAATTTACATATATTAATAAGAAAAAAGATTTTCATATATATATCCTGTACATAAATATATGTATAGAGAGATAGAGATAGAGAGAGGTTAAAGTAAAAAAAAAAAAAAGAAAAGCGAGCGAGCAGACTGTTTGTTTGTTTGTTGTTGCTTGTGTTTTGGTTGTTAATTTATTTGTGTGGAGTGGTGAATAAAGTTTTGTGGCTTAGATTGGGAACTCATCAGTTGCAGTCACGATTCCCCGTTGCCACTATCATCTCCATCTTCATAATCTGCCTCTTCGTCGTCTGCTTCATCCTAAAAACAACACACATTTTGTAGATTTGTACTGGCCCTAGATTCAAGAGGAATTAAATAAATAAAAAACTCTGAGCCCTCGGGCCTTGGTGTAGCTGGTAGCGTGCTGGCCAAGAGTCGCGGGCTCGGATCCCCATATTTAAGCCATTTGGATATCAAATGACTTAAATAAATATGCATGGCCCCAAATAGATATACAGTAGAGTCCCGTTAATCCGAACTAATTGGGACCGAGGGTCGTTCGGATTATCGGGAAGTTCAGATTAACCGGAATTGTAAGCTTGAATTAGTTAATTTTGATAATAAAGTCGTATTTATAACGTTGTAAACCGTGAAACTTGTCGGTGATATTAAACTCTAAATAAATATTTCATAATATTATTTTACGTTTTTTTTTTTTTGAAAAATTTTTTTTTTCATTAGTGTCAGACTTGACACGTTGTGGTTACTCTGAAGAGTGACTCTCATGAGAATGATACTGAGGTGGGTTCCCGTTTCCTTCCTCAGGAGGAGGCATCTCAAATAGAGTTGGATAATTTATTGCCATGAGGTGAACTCGAGTTGTATTCAACTCAGGATTATAAGCTTTACTGCTTTATCCCCTCGGCTAATCGCCTCCTCATTTTACGTTTAATTAAGAGAAAAAGAAACAAAAAAGAAAAAGAAAAAAAAATCGTACGCAAAAAGAGTTCGGATTAACCGGAAGATCGGATTAGCGAGGTTCGGATTACCGGGACTCTACTGTATTAATAAAATATTAAGTATCGTAAAGTCTTATATGGCCTGAGTTACCGAAAAGACTGTGTGTGGGAAAAAAAGTGTGAGTGTTAAAAAAAAAACTGGATTCTTGTCTTCTTAATTCATTTAATTTATAGAAGATAAGAAAATGATTTAAAAAAAGAAGAAAAATAGGCCAATGAACTTGATTTTAAAATTAAATAAGACGAAAACAAAGATAGATAATAGAATGAAACAAAAGGTATGTTGATTGTCATAGGCGCCGGAACGGGGGGGGGGGCAAGGGTATATTGCCCCCCTCCCTGGCATCCTATAGGGGGGGGCAGAGGGGGCAAAATTTCATCTTTTATTTCATTTATTTTTAAAAATGATATATTTTTACTTTTGAAAAATAAAATCTTCTAAACTAAAAAAAATTAAAAGAGTAAGAAATTCATTTTTTTCCAAAAATGTTTTGATAAAATCACTACCAAATTTTTTTAAAATTTTAATTTTATTAAAATTGTGATTTTATTTAAAATTTTTAAAGTTTTATAGTAGATTTGTTTTTGTTTTATACTATTTGAACATATTAAATTATTTTAATTTTCTAAAAAAAATTTTTTTGCCCCCCCCCCCCCCTGATTCAAATTCGTTCCGGCGCCCCTGTTGATTTTGGAGTGAAATAACAAGATATATATTAAAAAAATTCTTGGCTCTCAATTTCGTCAAAATATTGAGGTGATTCTGAAATTAAGGGGAATTCTCTGTCCCTATGATTTCACCGGCTTTTTAATGAAAAAGCGGGCATTAAGTGAAAAAAAGATAAAATTTTTTGTTTTCAATCTTTATTTTACTTATTTATTTTATTTACAAAATAAAAAAAATTAACTATGGGAAATGTAACTTCCATGGAATGTCCCCACCCCTGTTTTTTAAGCGTTTCTTTACCAGAGCTGAAGTGGATGTGAATAGTTTCATTTTGTTTGTGAATAAGCTCTCAATTCTCAAAAATCAGGCGAGTTCTTTATGTTCTTGTATCCTCCATGGGTTCAGTAATGTTATTAATTATTAATATTGAGGTTATTGAGGTGTTATAATTAAAAATCTGTAATCTCTTATATTGGGCATACATTCCCTTTTTTTTTTTTTTTTTTCTTTGTTTTCATCATTAAATAATTTTGTTAAATTTGTATTGTGTTTGTTGGACCTAGCCACCGAGGACTGGTGCCTCTAAGCGGGTCGTAATAAATTTATTTATTTATAATTTTGGTGTGACTTTGGTGGAATTTTAATTTACCAATTGTTTTTTTTAAGGTGGCGTCCCGAGGTGCTGATTTTTAGACGTTGCGCCCACAATTTTGAAGCTATCGACTTCAAATTTTTTTAAATTAAATCTATTTAAAATATCTACAACTTATAGAAGCCTTTTTTTTGATTTTCGAAAATTTTTTTTTAGTAGAAGGATAATAAAAAGAGAGAGCAGCAGTTTTTGTTTTCTTTTATTAAGCCCTCATTGCTGACGTTTCGGTCCGATGGCCCTAAACAGAACCGAAACGTCAGCAATGAGGGTTTAATAAAAGAAAACAAAACTAGCTGCTCTCTCTTTTATTATTTTTTTTTTAGATTAATCACATTAAATAAAAGATATTTTAAAAATAAAAGTTTCCCTTTAAAAAATTTGGTCTATATCTTATAGATAATGGTATTTTGACGAAATTGATAGTCAAAATAAATGTCTTTGAAAATAGACTACTGTTGATTTTATTCTACTAACGGTAGCAGAAGGGAGGGAGGGGAACCGGATAATGCAAGCAGTGTGCTTTGTTTGGGAGGGGACGGCGGTCATATATGGACCCTGTTACGCATTAGTGTGTCAAGCGCCAGCTACCGAGTTTTGAGAAAATTAACATTAAAGTTTTTTGTTTTCATTGGATAATATATAATATTTTTTTTTTTAAATTGTGCAAGTAACATTAAATATAAATCTTTTTAGGACATATTTCATAAAAAATACTATTAATTATAGCATTTGAAACAATATTCCGTGCTTAACTCAATTTTTAATTTTTTTGGCGCTTGACACACTAATGCATAACAGGGTCCATATAAGGAGTGAGCTCCTTGTAACCTCGACGATTTATTTCTAAAAATTAAGAGATTCAATTGGAGTACCTCATCATCATCTAAATCATAAACGTCGTCGTCGTAGAAATCGGTCATATCGGCTGCGTGTTCTGGTGCAGGTTTCACTCTTGTTTTAATGCAATAATCCTCTAATGTAAGGGGCACTACCACGCCGTCACGTTCCGCTTCTAAACGAGCTGCCGACACCTGCAAACAGTAAAACATCATTGAATAATACAATATATTATAAGAGCATTTACGAGTAGGGTCATTGATACATTCCCCAGATTCTGGACAGGCGATGATGCTATTGCATCATTTTCAGTTTGTTCAGTTGTTATTATTTAATGAATCAATCAATTTTGATAAGGATTTCAATTATAATATCAAAATACTCTAATTTCTTATCATAATGCAAATTATAAAATTGTGATTTTATTCACAATTAAAAAATGATTCACTTTTTTTTTAGTACTAAGTTTTATTCCTGTTTCTATTCTTTGTTCGGTGCTCGTCACATCACATTTTTTGTGTCGACATACATTTAATTTAAGGTACAGTGAGTGACAATATTAAGTCCCACCCATGCGTTTTCTACTTGGTATTATTTCATTGTTTTTAAAAAAATATTATAAATTTTTTAATGGAAACCTTCATGGTTCAAACCTAGAAAATTTCCAATAAAGATTTTCATTTTCTTTTATAAAAACAATGAAATAATCACAAGTAGAAAACGCATGGGTGGGACTTAATATTGTCCCTCACTGTACATTAGAATTCAGTAAAACTTTTTGGCCAAAAGCTTATTGTTTGTTGCATGCCAGGGAGTACTCAACTTAAATTTCAAATCAAAATTTTATTAATTGAATTTTGAAATAAAATTCTTATCGAAAAACTGATTCGATTCATATTTTGGATGAATTTTTTAAAGTGGTTAAATTCAATTTTTCAAAAACTTTTTGGTGTGTTAATGCCTGAATATCAATTTAAATAAATAGGCACGGGGTCAAAATGGCCATAGATGCCGAAAATGACCTAAAATAAAAATAAAAAAAAGATACCTGAATGGCTCGAATAAATTCTCATTACATTTTATCAATATTGCTATTAAATTTGTCTCCTTTTTTGTTTTTAGTTTATTCATAAGGACTTTTATAGAGCTAAGGAAGGTTATATGCCATCGATTTGAAATAAATAAATTAAAAGATAGATTCTGAGTTAATAAATAATTTTTTTTTTTTTTATTATGAATGAATTGTTACTTTATGTGATCATGTATGAATATTTGAAAAGAATTTGGCATCAGAAAATGCTTACCCACTGTTGGGTATATCTGTTCAGTCCGTGTTCAATTTAATGTGAGCGCTCGTATATTTTCCTAATTTTTACTGATTATCAGAGTTGGCAAGTAATTTACAACCGAGTAAATTACACGGTTATTTACTAGTAAATAACTAGGTCCTTGTAAATAACCAACTCTATGAAAAAAAAAAAAACAGGTGTAAAAGTTTATATTAATATTTCATATTTTTTAATGTTTTAGCGCATTGACAATGTTCTTTTCTTTGTATTTAGTGAATAATATAATCAAAAGATTAATATAATAATTGAAAAATGAGAATTCAAAAATTAAATATGGTACAACTTTCATTTAATTTGTAACTAAGTATATTTATTATTTTTCAGATAAGGGACTAAATATATGGAAAATTAATTATAGTATATATATATGGATATCTACAATAAAGCAACAATGGTAATAAATTGGAAGGAAACAAGATTAATATAAAAATGTTGAAAAAGATGAAAAAACTATAGCTCTACTATTCAATTTTATCCTTATTTGATCCTAGAAAAGCATTTTATATTATGGTTAATAAGGATCAACTACATATTCGTGGTGTAGAAAAAATCAAAAACATTTCTCTTTGATAGTGGATTTCCCCTGCTGGTTTGGCCCGGTAGATCTCCGAGCATTAATCCCCTTTGAAAGCCCTGGCAAATGCTAAAACGGGAAATTCGTAAAATTACAAATAAGCTATCACCAATCGAGGGATATTATATTCTGGAAAATTTCAAGATACTATGATTAAATGGATCAAAAGTATTCCAAGACATTTCCTATGGGATTCAAAATTCCAACGGGAAATTGCCTCAATACAGCGCAGTGGCGGCTCGCTAGGGTAGGCAAGGTAGGCGACGCCTACCTTATAAATATACAGATAAAAAATATTTATCAATTTTATTATATTTATTAAGTTTAAAAATATTTAGTTTCATAAAATAATTACTGTATTTATTAATTAATTTATATGATTTTGCAAAAAAAAAAATTTGAAACACTTCAGAACCTCGTATTTATAAAGTAAAGGCGATTTTCTTAGCCTATTCACTGCCTGTACTCCACACTCCGCTGCCCACATTTCTAGACAGCCGCGCATGCGCACAGCAGTGATAGCTAGCGCTATAAGTCGAACGGTTAGGCGATGAACTAAGCAGCCTATACCAAGCCGATGTGTTACCGTAGAGCGCAATTTCTCATGAAGATTTATTAGTTCAAATTTCGAAACAAGATAACTTCACAGATCAAATTATTGAATTATTTTCTAAATTAAAAGATAGGCGAATAGATTTAATTTACAAAAATAAATAAATACCCCTTTTTTCTTTCTTTTTTCTATTTTTCGTAAGTAATATGTATATATATATTTATATATATGTCGCCTACCCAGTTGTCTCGGTCACGAGCCGCCACTGATACAGCGTGACAGACAGTCGGACATTAACGAATTATATAAATAGATTATCACCCCCCACCACCACCACCACTTGGCTTAAAAAATTTTTAATTTAATTATTGATTGATTAAGAATTTATTTAACAGATAAAATAAATGTGAATTAAAAGGCACCTGTTTGCGGATAATATTTTCATATTCCTTATCACGTCCTTTGGTATCGCGCCAGCGACGGTACATGACGGAAGCATCGACGTTTGCAGGACTGAATGTGTTCGGCTCATTTAGCAGAGAGATTACTGAGAGGAGAATAGTCCTGGAACACAGAATCGAAAAGAGAACTGATAAAAAAATAAATAAATCAATCAAGAACCTCTGCCTCTATAATGTCATCACATGCAACAGAAAACGGAACTAATATAGCATATTAAAAGATGGATATTTATATGGCTAAATGAAGATTTGAAAGAAATGAAAGTAAAACAACTAGTGTATATAATTCATCCACTAAGCTGACGTTTCGGTCTTGGACAAGACCATCCTCAAGCTATGTAACATACAAGTACAAGAGGAACTTTAAATTACAGTAATATTTTAATATCTTACACAAGGGCGGATACAAGGGGGGGGGGGGGGTAAAGGGGTAATAATTACCCCCCCCCCCGAGATTTGAAAAAATGGTAAAAATTTTAGCTACCACGAACGGGCCATGGAAAACATTTTCGTTCCGCGGGCGGGAAAAATTTAGGGTCTCTAAAAAAAAGGGAAAATATTTATCGGACGGGAAAAATTTTTGGTTCCGCGAACGGAGCATGAAAAAAGTTTTAAAATTTTGAGTCTCTAAAAAAAAAGGGAAAATATTTATCCGGACGGGAAAAATTTTTGGTTCCGCGAACGGCACATGAAAAAAATTTTGGTTCCGCGAAAAACAAAATTTTTCGTAGAAAAACTTTTGAGAACAGGCCCCCCCCCCCGAAAAAAATTTCTATATACTCCCCTGGTGCTGAGCGACGATCACACCAGATTACCCCCCCCCCGAGAAACACCTCTGGATCCGCCCTTGATCTTACATTAAAAGAAATATACGTATAGCTTATGGGCTATCAGTATTATGTAACGAAAATCTCAATGGTGAATATATGAAATAAACTTTGATGAGGCACAAATCAACATATAGCCTGAGGTAATGGATAGAAGAGGCGAACAAAGCCAGAGAAAACCGAGTTTCTTCACCCTCAGTTGGGTCTCTTCAAAGTTAATTTCAATAAAAAACGTATGTATTTTATACTAAAGGTGTATAATAGGTATATAAGTTTTAACACGTTAAACTCATTAAAATATTCTCTTCAGTCATTCGCGTCAGAAGTGACACTCTACGGAGTAACTTTCATTGGGAATATTACTAAGGTCTTCCTCAGAAGGAAGCAGCATCTCAAATAGAGTTGGATAATTTTTTGCCATGAGGTGGATGTGAACTGGGGTTGTCTTCAGCTCAGGATTATAAGCTTAACTGCTTTATCCCCTCGGCTAATCGCCTCCCCTGTGTATTTTAAAATGATCATTTTGTTACATAGCTCTGTAGATTGTATGGAAACGTGGGCCTTAATAAATGAAATACATACTAGGGGCCATCCAATGGCTGTTTTAGACCCCCTCCCCTCTCCCCTTGCTTACATGAACATTTTAATTTTTTCTCTTGAACGAAAAACAGATTCCAGATTGAGGAAAGAATGCTAATTTTGATATATTAATAAGAAAAATTGAATTAACTTTTTATTTTTTTAATTATGAAGCACTAATCAAGTTTGGCCCTATAAGATCTTCAGGGCCTGTAAAAATTTACAATTTTTGCTCATAGCAAGAAATTAACAAATGAAATATGAAAAATTATAATAAAATTAATTTTTATTACAATTCTAATAATTTCAGTTGATATAGTCAAGGGTTTGCAGGCGAGAAATCTATTTCAATTGAATTGGATACTAATCAATTGAAATAAATAGGGACGGGGTCTAAATGGCCTCAGATGCTGAAAAAGATCTTAAAACAAATTTAAAAAAAAAAAAAACTTTTTTTAATAGGTTTTTTTTTTCTGCTCACCTCAATTTAAGAAGATCCGTTATGTCTTTTAGGAAAAATATTATCGATCATCAACCAACAGATGTTAAACTGTGCTATCATCTGTTAGCGCTTCCAAGTTGACCAATAAATTAAAAAAATAAAAAGATAATTTAATTTTTCTTATTATAATAGTGTTTATCAAAATTACCATCTGTTTTTCGTTCAATGCAAGGGCGGATACAAGGGGGGGGGGGGGCTAATTACCCCCCCCCTCCCGAGATTTAAAAAAAAATACCTTTTTTTCGCGAAAAAATGAATTTTTAACGTAAATTTGAAAAAATTCCCGCTCTCTAAAAAAAAAAAGGTAAAATATGTAAACGGTTGAAAAAAATTAGAGGTTCCGCGAACAGCACATGGAAAAAATTTTTGTTTCGGCGGGTGGAAAAAATTTTGGCTCTCTAAAAAAAATGGTAAAAATATTTTGGTTCCGCGAACGGCGCATGAAAAAACTTTTTGGTTCCGCGAACGGCACATGAAAAAACTTTTGGTTCCTCAAAATCCAAGTTTGGTTCCGTGAAAAACAAAATTTTTCGTACTTCCCTGGTGCTGTGCGACGAGTCACACCAGATTACCCCCCCCCCCCGAGAAACACTTCTGGATCCGCCCTTGGTTCAATGGCTATTCAAAAAAAAAAAATCGCGAAATCTGAGAATTAAGGGATTTATCCTTATAAAAATTTCTATAGTATTTAGAAAAGATAAATTGAAAATTTCGGATGCTCTTACACCATTAATATTTATTTCAAGTGAAATTGTACAAAAAAAAAATTTTGTAATCATTCTTCTTTTTTTTCTCTCTCACTAGCAATAAAAACGAAAGTGGGATTCTATCACTTGCGTAAAATTATGCTCTGATTATTAACAAGTTTTTAATTAAATATTCAAATTTTCTATATTTACCGGACATTTTGAGTGGGATTCCACCGTTCACAGGGCAACTCTCCACTTTGAGGATCGTCAACTGGAGGATGGAGTATTGAGATGCAGAGATCACCATTCTAAAAAAAAAAAATATAAAAATACGATGAATATGTGCGTGCATTCCATTTTCCTTTTGCCAACGATTTCATAAAAAAAAAAACGTTTAGAAATGGTTTATCAACTATTTTTTTTTTCTGATTAAGAAATGAAAATGAATATATAATTCTTTTTAAATAACAGCAAAAAATGTAATCAATAACTAAGCCGTTTTATCTCTCATCGGAGGAAATGTTTATATAATAATTGGATTAAAAAGATAAGGGTGGTCGGGTCACCCATTCAAATAATATCCCCTTCTTTAAAATTTATAAGTCAACAAACAGCCAGCAAGATCAATGATGCTAAGCAAGGCCAAACGCCGCTGAATCTTGAATGGGTGACCTCGATCCACAGGTCTAATCGTCTGACTTTAAAAGAATAAAGCCAGCGAAAAGATGATGAAAATTAGGAAATTTAATAAACAAAGCTTCTTCTTGAATCGCTTATTTATGATTAGTATATAAACAGAGATTATTTTTAGTCTTTTTTCAATGAATACGAAGAGGTAAATGAGACAGAGGCTAAATATGAAAATGACTGGAAGCACTCAAGGAACAAATTGCCTATGCGTACACCCCTGGCACAGCGAACTGTGACATGTCATGTTTCCTAGAGGAAAATGTGATTTTCGTCATCAAGGGGGGGGATTATGGGAAAATTTTATTAGCATATTTTTTCTATTCAATTGAAGATGGGGGGGGGGGGGGTCGACTCTCAGGAATAAAACCTTCTCTATTCTCTTGCTCTGCGTTAGATGTCATATAAAATTGCTTAGAGAGGAGCGAATCAGTCCCAGCGATTCCCGAACTATCGCACTGAGGGTGGTTGAAATATTTGGTAGGGGGGAAGGAGAAAGGGTCCAATTTCTCATTTATTTTTTTCTTTTAAATCCTCCTCCCGATTATAATCTTGTAAATTCTTAAGAAAAGAGGGGATCCAATAAGATATCGCTCAAAATGTTTTTAATAGAAAGTAATTTAATATGATAAAACAAAATAAGAGATGCCTACCTTTTAGAAAAACTGACAGGCCAAAGGCTTCTTTGTTGAGTTGGATGCCTATTTCGAATCTTATTTTTTATAGAGAAATTTCAGTTTCGCCTTTTGATAATTTTTCTAGACGCGAGAGTCCTTAAGCCAACCGAAATAATTTTTATAAATGATGCCTTTATTAAGGTTTTTTTTTTTAACACTCACGCTTTTTTCTCATTCACACAGTCTTTTCGGCAACTTAGGCCATTTAAGACTTTGACGATAACCGTTATATTAATAATATATATATTTGGAGTCCATACATTCTTATTTAAGCCATTTGGTATTCAAATGGCTTAAATAAAATCATCGGACTGCCTCGGGTCCGAACCCGCGACTCTTGGTATACAAGGCCAGTCCCTAAACCAAGCCGCGGGCACCTTTATTAAGTTGCTAACTTCACAAAATGTGAAAAAATTCATTTTTCTATTCGAAAGTTAAGGGTGTTCTTATTCACTATAAAGTATACTGTTAATGTTTATCTACCTGTCGGAGTTTTCTAGTTGACTAGAACTGAAGCAACCAATCCAATATATTGAATTTGGATAAGTAAATCGATAGATATTGGCTTAATTAGTCACATTCCCTGGTAAATTGGTTTGGTTTTGAGTTTGTCAAAATGTTCATTAATTTTTACTTTCTCATACCCTTATATGAAATATATAGAGAGAGAAAGTATTGCGATCATGTCAAAAATTCGATGTCGAGATTTTGATGGATATACATGTTTTGAGGTCCCCTGAGTCCAAAAAGTGGGTCCCGCAAATTGGTCTGTGTGTGTGTGTGTGTGTTGTATGTGTGTGTGTGTGTCTGTGTGTGTGGACAGATTTTTAGCATGAAGGAGTTGAGCTACCGGGTTGAAATTTTATATTTAACTTAAGTACCTTTGAAGAATCTCAAAATAAGCTTTTGAACAAAATCGGCCAAAAAGTACTAGTACTTTACTGATGTACTTTTTCAGTTTTTTTCGATTTTCTCAAAATTCCCTCCAAGGATTTTTTTTAAAATTCATAAATGAACTATTTTTTAGATGCTCTTTAAAATGTATATTCTCATTTTGCCGTTGAAATCTTCTGAAGACCACTTTACTCTTGTTCTTCATAGGAAAGATAGAACTGGTTGCCATGGTAACGGAATTTAAATCTTTTTCTTTTTATTAGATTAAAAATCAATTATTATTTAAATTCCCATTTATTTGTGTCTTTAATTGCTTAGGAGAAAACATATATATATCTCTCTCTCACTTGCAAACATTATCGCCTGTCTCTCCGCCTTCTCTCATAGGCCTAATGTTAATTTCCTATAGGAATTTGTATGTTAATTTCGATTCAAAAGGGGGTCCCCTTTGGAACTTTTTAGGCATTTAAAATTTTTTTCCAATTCTTATGAAATTTTGTATTTATTTACGATTCTATATTGTGTATAAAATGTCCAAATATGAGATTAAAATTTTGAAAAATAACCATAGTTTATTTCAAGCAGTCAACATTTAAAATCCAAGTTTGAAACTAAAAGGTGCTATCGGAAACTAAATATATCTCGACACAAAAAATCTGGTGTGACACACGGTGACAACTTTCTCTTACCGAAGGGTAAGAGAAAGTTGTGTGCTGTGCGCCAGTCCAGATTTTTTTAAATATGCTGTACTAATTTTTTTTTTAAATAAGTCATTTTTTTGAGAAAAAAAACGGACCCCCCGCTCCGGGAAGTTATTTCCCATGCCATGTGCCAAGTTTAAACCCCTTCCATTCCAAGGCATTTTTTGACCTCCTTTTTCTAGGCACTTTTTTCTTCAATTTTTTGAGCCATGTCCTTGGATTCTTTAACTCTAGTTTCCCTCCTCAAATTAATTCTTTAGTCAATTTAAATACATTAAGGACATTGTCCTCCCCTCCCTCTTCTAACGAGATCATCTTCTACTGGTACTTGCTAATAGCAAAGTAAAAAAATCGATACATTAATTAATAAATAATAATTTCCTAGGTTTCATTAACTCCCCCCTGGGAGTTCCTGGGAGAGAAAGAGAGGAGGGAAGGCCATCATCGTTTGATTTGGGTGACGTAGCGAAGGCTAAAGGCGCAGGACCCGCAATGCGGGACAAAACTATCATTTTCAAACTTATTCCTTCTAGGCTGTTTGTTGTGCTTAGGGGTCAGCGGATCGCTTCTCAATTATGAAAATGGATATCAATTATTTAAAAAAAATCGAGATAGCCTTATAAAATTATAATAAATTTTATTTGAAGTATAGTTGGATTCCAAGGTCAGTGGCAAAGTTTTAGGTATATTTAGAGTTCTGGAGCAAGTAAAATTAAATTAATAGTAGCGCCGACTGTATATTATGATCTCGTCCTGAAGGAGAAAAAGCTACTTTTAAGAAAACACTTAATAGAGCTATGGGCGGCCAGGGGGAGGCAGGGGGGCCGCTGCCCCCCCCTGGCTGGTCCTAAAATTAAAAAAATATATATATATATATATTTTTCCCATTGGAAATTTTTTTTTAACACCCCAATTCACTACATTAATTTTTTTTTTTATTTAAGGTTGTTCGGACATTAAAGCTCCACTTTGGTAGCTTATAAGCTAATTTTTTAATATGTTATTAATCACTATCAAATACGTATAAAATAAAATTTTGAAGAGATCTGACACAGGGTTATCGTGTAATTAATTTTTAAAAAATTGAAATTTAACATGTAGCCTATGGGGAAAACGACAAACGCACACATATGAATTATATAGGCATCTGTGCAAATGATAAAAAAAAAAAACTTACATTTTATTAATTCACTTCGAGGAATATGTTAAAAATAAAATCAAAAGTTTTGTCGACCGCCTTTAAAGATCTTTTATTCAAGAAAGTCAAAAAATTCTCCAAAATGACAGTTGCTATTATTTAAAAATAATGAATTCTCGAGAGTCAGACCAGCCTGGCAACGTCGCATAACATAAGTGTCTTATCTCTATGTCTGTTACATTTTTTTTTTCAATTTTACAATATTTTTTCTCGCAAATCGTCCATTGTGTTTAAACTGATTTGCATTAAACATAGTAATATATTAAATAAAATAAAATTTAAGGCGTTTAACATTTAAAATAGATAGTTGATGAATGCAATGTTGCCAGTTCTATATTACGTGAAAACTGCTCAGTCAAAAGTCATTCATTTATTATTTTTGGTAATTAAATTATTAACTTAATCCAATTATAAACTATGATAGGTCACGACTAAATTATAATAAGGAATTTTGGCATTCAAATTTTTAATTTTATTTAAAAAAAAATTTAGATTCTATTATGACTTACGATGTACTATCCGAACAACCTTAAATAAATAATTAATTGCAATTGGAAGATTTTCGCTGGCATCAATTGCTGGTTTTTATTCTCCAGTCTTTCCTATAAATAATTAATACTCTATGTAGATATTAATTGCAAACCCCCCTCTTTCGCCCTAACGAGGAGTTGGCCCCCCTAACAAGAAGTCTGGCTACGCCCATGAATAGAGCTAAGTATTTTGGTTGCCTAACTCAAAGCTCCACTTTTGAGCTTATCAGGTACTTGTGTCACACTATGTACCAACAATTTTCATAAAAATTATTTTGTTTTAAACATTTTATTTATAATTGAAATATTTAAGCAAACTAAACAGAATCAACTTTTTTTTTTTCATAAAATAAAAAATAATTAATCTTATAATTCGAACGCATAGAGCAAATCTCTCAAGGGCCGGTTGTTTGAGTTATAGTCAACTAGCAAAGTAATCCGACAGATAGCAAATTATCGATATAGTAAACAAGAACACTCTTAACTGAACTTTGGTGTTAGCTAAATAACTTTGGTCTGAGGTCATGGGCGTAACTAGGGGGTGCCCCCCCCCCAGAAAGCTCCTTGCCCCAAGAAAAATTGAGAAAATATGGGCCCACCGGAGGATAGCTTGTCACATGCCCCCCCCCCCAGCCAAATTCTCTAGTTACGCCCATGTCTGAGGTGTTATTTAATCATATGATTAGTTGACAATTTGTGAAGTGGCTGTTGTATATCAACAATAGAAGAGGGAGAGGGAGCGGGCAGCCAGGAAGTAAGCCTCTACTCTTGAGTTTCATTTCGTAGAGGCTTACTTCCTGGCTGCCCGCTCCCTCTTCTATTGTTCATATGATTAGCTTAACTAGAACTGAATAGACTAGAAAGTCATGTCAACTAGCTTATCCGAGGGTTAATTATTTTAAATGAAAAAACGGACCCTAAATATAACTAAATTATAACCAAAGATAAAGTTGACTAGGTGCTCTACTTTGAAAATATTCATAAATTATAGTTGATAAATTATTTATTTGCCGACTACGTAATACAGTATTTGATTTGTAAGCATGCTCCAAGGATAATCCGTTAGTTTTTATTCATAGAAAAGAGAGCCTTAAGGGATTTATCTTTTTGTTTTAATTGAGACGTAGTTTGCTTTGTTTCTAAATATTTCCCAATCTATAAATATTTTTTTCTATTATTGATTTGAAATGAGAGCGAAAATCTCTTTAATTTGAACAAACTCGATCTTTTGAGTAAAGTATAAGTAAACAAAAAACAAATTGCAATCAAAAATAAATCCTTTTCGGGTGAATGATCCAAGTGATGGTCGCTTACCTCGTAGACGTTTGGATGCCAAACTTTGGTGAGAAATCGAATGCTGGGCGGAGAATAGGGATAGTCTGGCGGGAATTTCATATTGGCCTGAAACAAAAAAAAAGACAGTCGGTCAATTCGATCGGAAAAATGAAAAGAAGGAAGGGAGAGGGACGGAAAGGGTATCACCCTAGGTCAAGGACAAACCAAGTCGGTGTCAACGACGACCCCTCCGACCCCCAGGCTTAAATAAAGACTCACAAATATGCGTTGGAGGCGATTGTCCTCTGTGACGTAAACAAACGTTGCAACCTAGGCTAAATGGGGGACTAGAGGGGGGTCCATTGGCCAAGTGCCATCGCCGACCTTCGTCGACGATAGACGACCGACGACCGACGACGACCTTTCTATGAAAATTGCAAGATATTGACCCAAAATGCATTTTCTTCCTTAATTAACATTTTTTTTAAAAAGCTAAATGCGTATTTTAAAGGATGAAATGATTTTGCCTTCATAAAAGAGAATGAACTGTTAAATTTAAAAAAATAAAGCAAGAGATCAGGGTCAGGATAACGCGACTTGACATCAACTCAAGGATGGAATTAAATAAGATTGAAAGGCCTTTCTTTACTCTAATTTTTTTTATTATTTTTTATTAAATCAATTCTCTTGAATTTTGCTTTTTATATGTCGTTACACAGAGTCGACGCCAAGGTAACGAGGGTTGCAAATGCCAGGGCTTTATGCCCGCCAAAGGCCAATCGGGAGATTTCAACAATGTTTTTACAGTTAACTCAAACAGAACAGGCGATAATTTCTCTACGGGAAAATAATGTGAATCATTCAAGGCAAAAATGGGCACATGAAGACTAAAAGTACAATTTTCTTATTTTGTCCTCGGGCCTTGGTGCAGTGGTTAGCGTGCTGGCCTTCTGTACCAAGGGTCACGGGTTCGCATGCGTTCCGTCTCATGCAATTTATTTCAATTCAATTGGCTACCAATAAATCGAAATAAATAGAGACGAGGTCTAAATGGCCTCAGTCGAAAAAGACCTTAAATTAATTAAAAAAAAAAATCTTATTTGTTGAGAATTTTTGTTGGAATAGGTCTTATCTTCAGTTTGAATTCATTTTATTCAAATCTTTTTAGATCTCAGACCGCCGAACTGAGAAACGCGAACAGCGGAGGGGTCGAAACCTGCCGGTCTGAGATCTAAAAGACTTAAATTAAATAAATCCCGATTGAAGTTGAGACCTATTCCAATTTCAAGTATTATATTGTCTAATATGCACAGTAGGGTGGAGGAAAACACGAACATTTTCATTGCCTGAGTCATTATATAGGTCAAAAAGGCAAAACTAATTGTCTTCAAATTTCAACTCAAAATGTTGTCATCTTGAGGTTCCCCAACTCAAGTGAAACTTTCGATATATAGTACAGTCCAGGCAATTTATTTATACTATTTGGTACCCAAATGATTAATTAGAAAACACTTCTAAGCCCAAAAATACAGCTCAGGGGGTACGTGGATGGCGACCACGAGCTGTCCTAGCTGGGACTGCCAGTACTTGTGTACTTTGCAACTGTCTACTTTGTCTCTTCCCTTCTATATTTTCAATCAGGCGTCAGACCGTGCGGCCTGATCTTTTCCTTCCCGGTCGTAAAAACTGCCGACCCCGCACTGCAGGATTAAAGCGAAAAAGGAAGAAGATTCTAAACCCAAAAATTAAATTAAATAAACTGATTTTTTTTTTTACTTTTTGATGATATTTCCTTCCTTTGGCCCCGTGTGTGGAACCCGAAGACGATGAGGGATTTTTTGCAATGAGTTTGTTTCCAAACAGCACCATTTATTGAGTCAGGAAACATTAAAATAAAAAAGATTTTTGCCTTTTTCTTTCCACCCTAATGCACAGTCCTGGCGAGTTATTTTGTTGGTTGATCAAATGACTTCTGGGATTTAGCTACCCTTCATCTCCCCAGTTCGCGATGCCTATAGAAAATCTTAGAATCCTTTATCGGTGTGTAATTTTATTTTTAATTTAAATATATTTTATTTGAATTTCAGGTGATTTGGTTCTTTGGAGAACTTTCGGCAAGTAACCATATGAAATTCAAAAAAAAAAAAAATACCATATTTGGATTTGACATCTTTTTCGAAGTGACATTTTCCCTATTTAAATCAATAGAGTGCCGTTTATTCGTGTGTTTTTAATCCATTCCAGTGGCGTAGTGAGCTTAACTCGCGCCCGGGGCACTATACCTTTTTAGCGCCCCCCTAACCCCTATATTCCAAAACCATATAATATATATATTTTTTTAAATATTTTATTTTGGAACTTTTCGGATTTTCGGCCATTTTTTTTTGGGCGAGATTTTTTTCGTCGAGTTTGTTTTCGGCGAGATTTTGCTTAGGGCGAGAAAATTTGGGTTTTCGGATTTTTCGACGAGATTTTGCTTTCAGATAGAAAATTTTCGGTGCGTTTTTTTTTCGGCGAGAATTATTATATTACACTGGCACTACATTTCAAAATATATTTTCCAGAAATCAATTATAATAAAAATAAAAATTATCCAGCAATTTTTTGTTTTGCGGACCATTTGGCGCCCCTTTGTGAGTAGCGCCCGGGGCATCATGACCCCCCTTGCCCCCCCCTCGCTACGCCACTGATCCATTCAAAAATGCAAATTTTTTAAGGCCCAATAAATCGCACCCAGATCTTTTTGATAAAATTGTCTGTCCCTATCCCCTAGCATGGTCCTATTTCCTATTTCCGGTATATAACCATATTGTAATGCAAACGAGAAATGGAATATGAAGTATGGAAGACGATAAGTCCTAGCTCGGGCAGCTTATGATTGCCAGTCATGCTCTGAGTATAATGACCACAAATTAAAACAAAATTATTCTCTTTGTGATTAATATGAATTTATTTCGTTCTCCCGTCAAGAAGTCAGTGCTCTATTTAAAAAATCGTAAATTTATTTTAGAGGATAAATAAATCGCGTCCGTCCTTCCTTTTTTTTTTAATATTGATGATCCGGAAGAGAAGCGTTTGCTTCTTTTTATATATTTCTTGAATGTCGAAAGAAAATGTGAAAGAAAAGGTCGCCGGATAAAAAAAAAAAGAAAACATGCGTGAAACGGACCAACTCAAGGCGTAGCTTTCTGTTCTCAGACTCGTTCGTCGTCGTCGTCGTCGTAGCTTACAATCCGAGTGGTCTAAGAAGCAGAACGAAATTTCACTTAACAAAATCATAAAAATAGGAGAAAAAAAAATTTCGTTTTCTATAATAAACAGTTTTTATTTAGAAACGTACAGGTAAAAACAAGAGAGAGGGAGAGAAAAGTTCGTAGATGCACTCTCTCTCTCTCTCTCATTCCCTTTGTTCTCGCTTCCTAGGGCTTGCTGGACGTTGACCGAATACATCTTTTTAAAAGGAACTTTAAACGTCATTCTTGAGGAGGAGGAGGGAGGAAGGAGGGGGGAGGAAATAACCATATAATAAATTCTTCAATGGGCCAGGGGACATTTAATCCAACAATATACTCACAAAAATGGGCCGCAAAAACTAGAATCTAGCGACACTATGGGACAAGTGAATATCGTTTGTATAGTCGGCGCCACAAGTGCCTGATGTGCTTGAGAGTGGAGCCTTGAGCTTAGGCAACCATTATTATGGATAAGGTAAAATTTAATTAAAACAAAATGTTTGATTTAATTAAATTTTATAACTGCGAGTAAACTTCCTCTTGAAATTGATTCTTTAAAACTCGTACAATCGAGTTATTTTCAAAATGTATTGTTGTCTTCCCCTTGGCAACAGGAGCTTTTCCCCTACAGTTGCATTAAAAATAGATTATCAAGAGTCGCAGGAGCGACTCGTCGCCGAGCAAGTAAAAAGCAAAAGAAAGCAAAGAAACTCTTAATACTACCATTTAGTTGACATTCCAATAGATGCCAATGGCCCATTGCATTTAGATGGACGAGTCGTCCCTAGACTATATTATCAAGAATGATTTTAAATCCTTAATAAAAGATAGGGACGTGAAAAAATTTTTTTTGAGAAACTTTTCTCTTTCTGGGCGAATATCTCAAAAAAGTTTTTAAGATATCGGAGCCAAATTTTTTTTATATTAAACTAGAATAAATAAGGATTATTTTGAGCACGAATTCAAAAAAAATTCCAGTCCCAAAAAGAATGGCAGAGGCTCAAAGTTGAGATTTTGCCGATTTCGGAAGGTCAAAAGTTAGTCTCTTATTTTTCCTTTTTTTTCATTCTTTTCTTCAATTTTCAAATTTTTAGACAAAGCTACAGGTTTCCCTGCTGGACCGATTTGGATGAAATTTAAAATACAAATAGATACTATCAAAAACCCGATACCTTTGATATAAAATTTCATTTTGGATCAAAAGTGACTTTTTGAGAGGTATTCAAAATTTCAAATTTGTCCTATCTTTAACATGGCGAAAAGACAATTTTGACTATTTTGCTCCCTGATGACGTCATCTAGGAACATATCTATTAATATTAGTAATTTTCATCCCTAATGGAACAAAAATTTTTTAGGATAGATCCATTCAGATAGAAATAGATTAACGTGATAAGAAGGAGTGCTACCAACATTAAATAAATAAAAAACCTAAAATTTTATAAAATTTAGGAAAATCCTATGTTTATCGTTTCGAATGGATACCAAACGATGTATTTACATTCTACCAACATAACAAAAATAAAAAACCTAAAATTTTATAAAATTTGGTGAAATCCTATGTTTATCGTTTCGAATGGATACCAAACGATGTATTTACATTCTACCAACATAACAAAAATAAAAAACCTAAAATTTTATAAAATTTGGTGAAATCCTATGTTTATCGTTTCGAATGGATACCAAACGATGTATTTACATTCTACCAACATAACAAAAATAAAAAACCTAAAATTTTATAAAATTTGGTGAAATCCTATGTTTTTCGTTTCGAATGAATACCAAACGAAGTATTTACATTCTACCAACATAACAAAAATAAAAATCCTAAAATTTTATAAAATTTGGTGAAATCCTATGTTTATCGTTTCGAATAGATACCACACGATGTATTTACATCCTACCAACATAACAAAAATAAAAATCCTAAAATTTTATAAAATTTGGTGAAATCCTATGTTTATCGTTTCGAATGGATACCACACGATGTATTTATTTTTTACTGTTTGGAATGCATATTAAAAGATCTATTCATGGGATAACTTAATATTTAATAAACAAAAATTAATAAATAATATTTTCATGTAATATTTCACAAAAAGAAGTGAAATCTCAGCCAAAAACATCGGAGATGCAAAAAGGGGCGCCTCGCATTATTTTTGCCTAGCGTCGAGGTGAAATCAAAAAAATGCGCCTCGCTTTTCTGATTTATATAAAAGCGAGGATATATGAAACAAATAAAATTCTGTAGGGGTTTTATTTAAGTGAAAATATTTCCTCGCTTTTATATAAATCAGAAAAGCGAGGCGCATTTTTTGATTTCACCTCGAGCTAGGCAAAAATAATGCGAGGCGCCCCTTTTTGCATCTCCGATGTTTTTGGCTGATTTATTTATTATTATAGAATAAAAAAAGATTATTTATTTATTATTTTATAAATATCGGTTTGGTTGACTAAGCTCAAGGCTCTACTCTCGATCATATCAGAAACTTGTGGCACCGACAGAGCCTATTATTTAAAAAAAAAAAAAATATTTTTCCTTCGCTGATGATTCGGCAATAATCAGATCAACAATTAAATTATTAATTTTATTCTGGACAAAAAAAAAGAAAGAAATTTAAAGGTATTCTGTGAATATGCTTATTTGTTGAAAGGCCAAACTTTCCATGGCCCGGAAATCGAACCCTATCTGTTTGGTGTGCACCAGACCACCGGACCCTCGACCAACACCATCAAATACTCACTTCTCTATAGATGCCAGAGGCGAATTAAAGGGGGGGCGGTGGGGGCGATCGTCCCCCCCCTGGAAGAAATTCAAAAAGTTAATTAACTAGTAATCTAAAAAAAATTATGATTTCCGCTCTTTGAATTTGTTACCAATCAATTTAAATAAATAGGAAAGGGGTCTAAATGGCCATAGATGCCGACAAAGTCTTTAAATAAAAATTAGGTGTTGGCTGTGTCTTCTACACAGCCGGTGGCTTTTTAACGTGACAACGTCTTTTGCTTGACTTCAAAAAAAAATTTTCACTCTTACCTATATTGAAATATAAAGAGACAAAGTATTGTTTTTTTTTTTTTTTTTTTTTTACTAGTAGTTTGTTTTCATAAATAAACATGTTCAAACATTTTCATTGAAACAATATATGACAGGTGTGGCTTTTTTTTATCCATTAAGGGCGACTTATGCTTAAAAAATGAGGTTTTTCGAGAAAAAAAACTAATTTTGGAGTTAATCACTCGGGATTTTTTTATTTATTCTATTAGAGGTTATCTTTCTGCACCAAATGACATCCCATTTAGTCTGATCTGATTAGCCGTTCGGAATCTACAGGGGTTTAAATTTTCGAAAAACGAAATCCCGCCGAGTGCTCTCATGCGGTAAAATGACGTCATATCAAAAAAATGAAAAAATTACCTCTGGGCATTGGACCACTCTTTCTAAAACTATATTTAGATTTAATGTACTTTTTATGGTCAAGTAGCTAGGCGTTACATAAATAGGGCTATTTTTCGATATTTTTTTGCCTAAAAAATGAGGTTTTTCGAGAAAAAAACTAATTTTTGAGTTAATTACTCGAGATTTTTTTTATTTATTCTATTAGAGGTTTTCTTTCTGCACCAAATGACATCCTATTTAGTCTGATCTGATTAGCCGTTCGGAATCTACAGGGGTTTAAACTTTCAAATTAGAATTTACCGCAGCGCGGTAAAATTAAATGATAGGAAAAAAATAAATGGTGAAATCTTTAGCTGAAAACTCATTCTTTCTAACCATATATTTCCCATAATTATACCTCTTAAAACAGAGGAGTTATTCAAGCTGATAAACTTTTTCGTGCATTTGTAAGACGTTGTCACGTCAAAAAAAAAATAAAAAAAATCGCCCCCCCAACAAAATTGTATTAATCCGCCACTGATAGATGCAGTTGGTCTACCTAGCAGAGACGGATTAAGAGAGAGGGGGGCGACCGACAAAAAATTGAAAAAGTTTTAAAAAACTAGTCATCTAAAGAAATTAAGATTTTTTGTCTAAAATATATTTTTACATTTATTTTAGACTATCAATCTAAAGTCTCAAATCACCTCAACGGTGCTAGTAGTATTTTTAGGTATTATTTAAAAAATGTTCATCCCCCAGAGAGGCTCTCCTGTAAATTGAATCTTCCAACCAACCGCCTCCACCGGTTTCGCATCCCGTCACAAAAATTTCTTTAAATTGAATTGGCACCAATCAATTTAAATAATAGGGACGGGGTCTAAATGACCATAGATGCCGAAAAAAGATCTTAAATAAAAAAAAAACAAAAACCGCCCCCACCGACAAAATTGCATTAATCCGACCCTCCTACCGAGAGAAATGAAGTGAGGAAATGTTCTCAATTGTCAACCGTTTGTTATACCAGCAAGGGGACAGACATCTTGTCGGCTCTAACAAAAAAAGGACACTTGAAATTCTTCAAAGAGCTCCGACAAGAAATAGATGCCAAACCTTTTGTGATTTGTATATACGAGTATGAAGAAGAGCAGGGAAAACTTTGTACAGTTTTTAACAATTTATAAATGTAACCAACTCTCTCTCTTTCAAAAATATTTTTACATTTTTTAAAGAAATTATCAAATTTATTAGAAATATTTTTTTCTGTGCCTGGGGTTCGTCGGGCAACCTCTCGGATCCCAAGCTTTTGAGACGATGCAAAAATTAAGATTAAAATCTGGTGTGATTGGTGGTCACACAGCACACAACTTTCTCTTACCTTCGGTAATCGAAAGTTGTCTGCTGTACTTGTCACACCAGATTTTTTGTGTCGAGATATATTTAGTTTCCGACAGTAAAAGTAAAGTGGTCTTCAGAAGATTTCAATGGAAAAATGAGAATATACATTTTAAAGAGCATCTACAAATAATTGATTTTTGAATTTTAATCAAAATCGTTGAAGCGAATTTTGAGAAAATCGAAAAAAAACTGAAAAATTAATTCAGTAGTAATACCCTTTGGCCGATTTTGTTTAAAAGCTTATTTTCACGCTCCAGGGGGGGGGGGGGGGGGAGGGGGGGGTGTCTAACTTAATTATAAAATTTCAAACACCTAGCTCAATTCATTCATGCTTTAAATTGAAACCAGAGAGACAATGTCGCGAAAACTACTTTTTTTGATTCAGGGGACCTCAAAACGTGAAGATCCATCAAAATCTCGACATCGAATTTTTGACATGAATCTAATACATTCTCTCTCTATATATATTAACATATATAGAGGTAAGAGAAAGTAAAAATATTTTAAAATTTTTGAAAAGTTAAAGTTAATTATTTTATTTAGTTTTTTTACTAATACTTGGTTTATTTTTAGAAAAAGATGGATTCCGTAAAAACTAAAGGCGGCCCTGTTCACAAACACTCTGCTTTGATTTTTTATAAACTTGTGGCAGTAGCATCTCATATCCGCAATAGGATCGCTGTTTAAAGAGCGAAATGTTTGCAATAAAGTGAAATGATGAGAGCGAGAGAGAGTAGAAGAGCTAGTTTCTTCTTCTCCAAACAAAAGTGTACCGGTAATTTATTTTATTTATTTATCGGTTTTGTTTTTAATCTTTTAATAGTAGAGCTGAGGATTTGATAAAGCAAACAAAAACATTCCCATTTAGTGAGTCAGGTTTTTGTTAAATTATTAATTTACAGTTTTTCTAACCTACAACTGTCAATTCCTTTATAATCATATTTATTATTTTCTTTAATTAATAGCAGATAATTAAATTCAGTTTGCTTTTATTTTTTTAGGTTTCTGATAAGGAACTAAACATATGGAAAATTAATTTTATAATATATGGACCCTGTTATGCATTAGTGTGTCAAGCGCCAAAAAATTAAAAATTGAGTTAAGCCCGGAATATTGTTTCAAATGCTATAATTAATAGTATTTTTTATGAAATATGTCCTAAAAAAATTTATATTTAATGTTACTTGCAAAATTGACAAAAAAAAATTATATATAATCCAATGAAAACAAAAAACTTTAATGTTAATTTTCTCAAATCTCGGTAGCTGGCGCTTGACACACTAATGCGTAACAGGGTCCATATATGGGTCGAAAACAGGTTTTTTGCAAATCTATTACCTCAAGAAAGAAATATTTGTTTTGGTTTCTATAATATAAATATGGGGAATGACTTCCCGGAGACTTTCTCGTATATTCTTTTGGAATTACGTCTTGATGTGTGTGTGAACACAATTGCTTAAAAACCAAAGCAGCTAGATCGATGAAATTTGGTATATGCTCCTTACACTAAAATTGTAGATTTCTATCAACTTTTGGAGTAAATACGTCACTTGGAAGTAGTACTTTACTTAAAAAGTTTTTTCAAAAATTTTGAAATTTTCAATTTTTTTGTTATATTATGATAAAATACTCTATTTTAAAAAGCTTTTATTCTTTGACATTTTTACGAAAACTGAATAGTTTTTGAAATAATCACAGAAGAAATAGAAAATATTCGTTAATTTTGATAAAAAATCAAAACAAAATCATACAGGTGTCATTAAAAAAAGGGTAAATATAAACAAATTCATTGCCCCCGGGTTTGGCGTAGTAAGTAGCGCGCCTACCTCCTATACCAAACGTCGCGGGTTCGGACCCAGGCAGTCCGATGATTTTATTTAAGCCATTTGGATAGCAGATGGCTTAAATAGAAATGCCTGACCCCACAATAGATATATTCTCTACAACGGTTATCGTCAAAGTCTTATATGGCCTAAGTTGCCGAAAAGACTGCATGAATGTGTGTGTGAATGTGAGTGCGAATGAGAAAAAAGTGTGAATGTTTTATTAAAAAAAAAAAAAAAAAAACAAATTCATTTGTTTCACAAATTCATTTGTTTATATTTATCCTTTTTTAATGACACCTGTATGATTTTGTTTTGATTTTTTATCAAAATTAACGAAAGTTTTCTATTTCTTCTGTGATTATTTCAAAAACTATTCAGTTTTCGTAAAAATGTCAAAGAATAAAAACTTTTTAAAATAGAGTATTTTATCATAATATAACAAAAAAATTGAAAATTTCCAAATTTTTGAAAAAACTTTTTAAGTAAAGTAATACTTCCAAGTGACGTATTTACTCCAAAAGTTGATAGAAATCTACAATTTTAGTGCAAAGAGCATATATCAAATTTCATCGATCTAGCTGCTTTGGTTTTTAAGCAATCGTGTTTACACACACACACACACACACACACACACACACACACACACACACACACAGACATAATGCCAAAAATGGTTTTTTTGGACTCAGGGAGGTCCAAAACGTGGAGAAACATCAAAATCTCGAAGTCGAATTTTTTTACGATTACATAACTTTCTCTATACGAGAAAGTAAAAAGAACAATAAATTATTTAATTTTATCTTAATTTGATCTTTCAAGAAGCATTTTTATATAGTTAATAAAGAAAAAAATTTGGAATAAAACATTTTGAACGCATCTTATCTTATTGATTATAAGCTGTCTAGAAATAAATATAAAAAAACGGGCAAAGTAACTTTATTGGGGTTGTGATTGAAGGCTGGCGATCCTCGTGCAAAGAAATGACATGGAGAAATATTTATTTATGTATCTTGATCATACAAAAGTTTTCAAAATGGAGAAATTTTTTAAATAGGAAGTGTAAAAATCAGTTTGTATTCAAATAGAAAGAAAGAAGTTATTAATAATGAGAAAAAAAATTAAAACATGACAATGAAAAGACAAAAAGAACAATGAGCATGAGAGAAGTCACAAAGACGGAGGCAGAAACACTTTCACTTACAAGAAAATAGATATGAGCTGTCGATTTCATCAGAAACATTTCATTCATGCCTAAGCAGCAAACGATGATTTTATGATGTAATAATAACGATAAAGAATCAACTAATAATACGTGGACACGGCAAATCCCTTTAAAGAATAATCTGTCCTTTAATGAAATTAAGGGAATCCTCTTTAAGGGGGTTCAGGAGCGACGTCTAAACGTACTTTACAAAAAAACTAGACTATTATAAGGAATTTTTCAATGCGGTTTTTTTTTTTTAAATGAATTAAATTCATAAGAGATTATTGGGACATCGAGCTATAATTTTTTTAATGATTTATAAAAAAATTAAGGTAATTAATTTTTTTGTTATGAAGCAAATACAAAAAAACAATCTGTCCCAATAATCTTTAATTTTTTTTTTAATTTAAAAATGAATTTATTGTTATTATTAATCACATATTAATTAAGAAATTTTTAAAATAAGCTTAGATGATTTATTTAAAAATCAACTGTCAAATTAGTTCAGCATTCTTGCAATAGATGGCAGGCTAGTCTAACAGCCGATATAGTATTAGCCTATATTTATATACTTTTATAAAAGATAAATAATATATAATAACATTTATAAAGTATTTATTGTCAAAAGCAACCAAATGCATTAAATATTATTATCATTCTGACTACCATTCTGACATCTCTTGGCAAATTTTTGAATTACTTGATTTTTGGGCATACTTTTTATGACACACTACGCTATCTTATCGGGAAAAACATGCGTAACACCTTCGCTCCCGTTCCCCCTTAACTTGGCAATGAATGGGAGAAACAATAAAGAAACTCCATCTCTTTCCTCTGAAATGGCAAATTTTATGCAAAAAATTGAGTAGGAATTTGGTATATTCTTCGCACCCTACCCTCTCTCCCCTCAATTCCCGAAAAAAAGGAAACAAGGCTACGCTTTCTATAAGAAAAGTTGATCAAAATCAGCTATATATATACTTTTCAATAAAAAAAAAAAAAAAAAAATTATACTTGAATGAAGAAAATACTGACGGTCGGACGGATTCAGTCAGACTGTCAATCTGATTGTTCGTGTAAAGGCCCCTTTGCAGTTTATTATTTTTTAGCCAAATAGTCGTTAGAATGTCTGTTTTTGGCAAAAAAAAGTCTCTCTCAATTTTAACAATTAATAATATTAGAAAGTAAAAGAAATAGAGAACATATCTCTTGATAACTACAGCAATACCTAGAATCGAACGATTTATCGGTTCCATTGACTATTTGAAATGGAACTAATCTGTGTCTGAACAAGTCTAAAAAAAAGAGAAAAAATTTCCCCTGGTTATGAATTTGATTTGATTTTCTCTTACCTATACATATATGTTAATATATTTAGAGAAAGTATTGAGATCGCGTTAAAAATTCCAAGTCAGGAAATACACGTTTTGAGAGAAAAGAGCTACAGGGTTGAAATTTTTTATTTAATTTGGGTACCTAACTCCTGGGACCTTTTGAATAAAGGCAACTAGTACTTTTCTGATGTATAATACTTTTTCAGTTATTTTCGATTTTCTCTAAATCGATTTTAACGATTTTGATTTAAAAAAATTTTAGATGCTCTTTAAAATGTATATTCTCATTTTGCCCTTGAAATCTTTTGAAGCAGCTCGTACGTCAGAGGAAAGATCGTAACAAAATATAAATATTTTCCTCTGTTTATAAATTGTTCCTTTTGGCTTTTAATAAAAATATCGGTTACTAAATTTACCTCGACACAAAAAACCGAGGGTAAAAGAAAGTTAAAGACTAGAGCCACTTTATTTTTGCGAATAAAAAAAAATGTACACCTTGTGACTCTCTCTCAAGTTTTTTTATGGGGTGGTGGTCAGGGAGAGGATTAAGGGTGGGGGAACCATGGACCCTCATAATATAACCCTGATTACGGCCCTGAATCGTACTATATATAGTGAAATGGGCCTAAACTATGGCTGTCAATTTAATTTATAGCAAGAGTCATTCTTAGGGAAATATCGAATCTTAAGCATAATCCGGGAAAAAGGCCTGGCTTTTGTTGAGGTGGGAGAAAGTAGTAGGACAGTCTTGCCTCGGGTAACACGTATTCGTCATCTAGCTAAAATGTTTTCTAAAAGCTAACGTTCCGGTATTTTGTCAATATATAAAAAGATTAAGGAAGAGAAGCAAAGAGCCTTGATTTTTTCTGAAGACCATATGGTCTGGGCTGGCTGGCTGGCTGGCAACCTTGGCGGTTTTACTTATATGGATTTATTTATAAACTCAAATGTCATTTAAATAATAATAAACTATAAAAAAAAAATTCTTTTTTCTCATTTAATTTTTAAAAAGTATCACCAAGTGTGATTAATTTTTCCTTATTCGATTAAGGGCGGCGAATTCAAGGTCATAATCTAAATAAATAATTTTAATAGTTTATCAAACATTGATCAATTTACATGAAAATGGTAACCAAGCGTTACTCGAGCTAAGAACGGCTCCCTCCTTCAATAACCCCCTCGGAAGATTAAGCAAAAGGCATATTAGTTAAATTAAAAATTTATAACTAATCGATCAAGCCATTTGCAAAATTACAAACTTCCTCTCTGATTTGAATCAAATTCTCTACGGCTTCTAATTTATTTGCTTGTGATGGTTTTAAGTAAAATGAGGTCTTAATACTAATTTAATAAATTTCCCTTTCTGGTATCCTCTAAAAATGAGTGATTATCTCAAAAACAAAAAAAAATAAGTATAAAAATAAGGAATGGGAGAGAGAAGGCGATTGCCTCGGACAAAATTGAATGGATTTCAAGAGGGTTTCGATTCAGGTAGCAAACGATCTCTTTGCTGCTTAATCTTTTCCAAGAAAATTTTCTCTTTATAATAGCATATTTTATAAAGAGGGTGGGACGGCAAATTTGGCTTGGCATCTGCCCCGGCCAACTTTATTTTTATTTTTTAGTTATCATCACCTTAGGCTCATACTTATTTATTTATTATATCTATTATATGACCTTTTTCTAAACCGGAAAAGGTTACCTTACCATTGAATATTCTTTATCTGTAACTAACAAGTGTAAGAAATGAAAAAATATAAAAAAGGCCAATAAATACACAAGAGTGATAGCGATTTAATTAAATAACACTTTATGAGACTGCAAGGATAGAATCAAAGATAAAATTGTTTTTTTTTCCCCCAAGTCTTATTCAATTTTAAGTTTAAAAATATAAGTTTTTTTTTTACTTCTTCTGGAAGATCGATAAAATTTAGTATGTGTTAATGGAGTCATGAAAAAAAACAAGATGAATGCAGCCAAATATTCTTTTATTTTAAATCACGCCCTCACGGCTGACGTTTCGGCCCGAGGTCTAGGCCATCTTCAGAGCTGCATACATATACAATAATGTATGCTTTTCTTATTGTTTATGTATGCAGCTCTGAAGATGGCCTAGACCTTGGGCCGAAACGTCGGCCGTGATTTAAAATAAAAGAATATTTGGCTGCATTCGTCTTGTTTTTTTCATGACTCCATCATCATTAAGCCTACAGCCACAGATTTTTTTTCGATTGAACAATTTAGTATGTGTGTAAATTTATATATACTTAGGAAAAAATTAGTCAAAAAGCGTCGAGTAAGTCGAGAGGGGAGCACTCGAAATTTTTTGATTAGAATATATCAAAAAAAAATAGAAGGGACACGATACATTTTGTTGACAAACAAAAAAAAGACATGACCAGAAAAATTGTGACAAGATTAAAAAAAAAGGTTGGAGGAAACGTCTTCTTTACATATAAAATTCTTGGCCCACATCACTACTAGTCTAATTAATAGGACTTTAAAGAATTATAATAGTTCGTAAAATAGTGAAAAATATATGCCCAATGAAGTAATTATGGTACAGTGAATAACAAAGTTAAAGTACACTAGATGGGGAGTCTTATTTTTTTTTACCATAATTTGAAAAATTGTAAAAAACAAAAAAATATCATTAATAATTTAAATTTATTATAATTACAGCGATAAATCGTCCTAATCAGGATCGAAAAATTCAAGATAAAATAAAAATATTGTAATCAAAACCCATTAATACGACTCAAATACTCAAAAAAACCGAATGTCCTAATTGGAGAAGAATTTGTATTTCTATTATCATTTGATTCAAATATTTTCTCCAAAGATTAAGCAAACTTTTTTTATATAGGCCTACTAATATTTATTCAAAAAATATGGGGTGACTGACAGCAGACAACTTTCTCCTATCTTTTAAATAACGTCTAAAAAATAATTGATATGTGAATTTTAATCAAAAATGGTTGAGCCATTTTTGAAAAAAAAAAAAAAAAAAATCAAAAGGCACAACAGTAAAATACTAGTACTTTTTGACGAATTTTATTCAAAACTATGATGATAAGAGTGTAAGTTAAGTCCCACCCATGCGTTTTCTACTTGTGATTATTTCATTGTTTTTAAAAAAAATATTGTTTATTTTTTAATGAAAACTCTCATGATTCAAACCTAGAAAATTTCCAATAAGGATGTTCATTTTCTTTTATAAAAACAATGAAATAATCACAAGTATAAAACGCATGGCTGGGACTTAATATTGACCCTCACTGTACCTAAGTTAAATATAAAATTTCATTCTGGTAGATCTTTTCGTTTTTGTTTATTTTTATTACTTCAAAAAATTGAATTTTTGACGCTTTCTCTCTAGAAATTATCACATTTAGGAGAAAATAAAAAGATAAACAATAGAAAAGTAAAGGTTATAAATTAATTGTTGTTTAATTATTAAATGTCCTTTTCGTTTTTATATTCAAATTTTTAGTAATTTTAAAATTATTTAATTAACTATAATTATAATTTTATTTTATTTAGATCTCTAGCAAGACATTCTTATAAATTTAAGTCTATTGATCTTATTTTTGAAATAAGAATGATTTTAGAATAAAAATGAACGAGGTTATAATAAATATTAAACTAAAGTCGATGGAGGTTTTTCAATTGGAAGGTCATTTTTTATTTCTATTTAACCCTTTAATGATTGTTTTATTTGTCCTCAAGAGAAAACTTGTTTATTTACCATTCAAAATTAAATAAAAGCGTTTAAAAATAAGTAATTTGAAATGTTCTTTGATATCAATATTTATCAAATAATATAAATTTATTTGGAACTTATTTATGCAGCATGGATAGAATTAAATATTTCATATCTCAAAAAAAAAAAAAATTAGATAGTGATTTTCTTATTTTAGTTTATATATTTTAATTGAGAGAATTTTTTTTTTAATTATTATTGTGAGAATGAGTCATAAAAGGGAAAAAATTGTTTGATTCATCTTAATCTATAGGTAGGCCTATATAGTGATTTAATTATAAATATATATTTTATTTTTAAAATAAAAAAAGGAAGTGGGATTAATAGATGCATGTACATATTTTTGGCTTACCTTGAAGTACCCCCCCTGGTAGAGAGTATCGGGGGGTCCGAATATTGCGACTTCCCATTCGAAAAGATTTCCATCGTTGACCAATTTGACCCGAAATCCTTCAACTGGCTCCTCTAAAAGACTTTTGTATTCCAGAGCAAGGGCACGAAGGGCACTAGACGTAGGCTGTTGAGCCATGTTGTCTCTTTCCTTTTATATATTACGATAGAAAATAGTAAAAATATTGCCTCAATTTATGAAAATTACAATTAAATGTCACTAGTCCTAAAGAAATCAAGTTGTTAGACAGACAAATTAATGTAAATATTCAATCTAAATAGAACAAAGAAACGCCATTTGCAATACACTAAGTTGAACTCAAATCGTATTCAACTTCAACTTGAACAGAACAGCAACTGGCAACTGGCAACTGCGGAGCACAGGACGAAAATTCAACAGCTGGCAATGGCTGATGGCTGCGAGACTCCTGGCCTGGGAAACGACGCCACCGCCATCTCGCGCTACAACCACTAACTAGAGCGCAGAAGAGATTTTTTTCAATTTTTGAAATTGTTATTAATTAAAAATTGAAAAAAAAAGTTTATAAAATAATATCATTCCACTATTAAATCTTCTTTCTGATTTTCATCGCTCATTTACTTTTATTGTCCGGTTGCTTGGACAGTAACACTCAACAAAACCTTAATTACCATCTATGGCGAAAAGGCTTTAAAAACAATTATATACTTAAAAAAAAGCAGAAAAAGTTGCTTTAAAGTTTTAAATTTTTTATTTTAATCAATATTTTTAAATAAATTTTCTAAGTATCTTTATTTTTGATACCGATGATATTTTTATATCCTTTGCCCTTTTTTCCTGACCGCCAAGTAGAACAGTAGAGCTATCTGCCGGATTTTTCAGAAAGTTCCACCTGTCAAAATTCATCCCACGTGTTTCCTATATTTTTTAATAATTCTTTAATGTTTTCCATAAATATCTTTATTTTTCAAGTTATCCAAAGGAACCCATCTAAAAAGATATTTAAATTGTTAATCTTATTTTAATTTTGACTTATTTGAACTTTTTTTATTATGTCTAAAAAGCAAGATCTTTTTAATATTGGTAAGTTTACAAATCTAATGTTGAAATTTTTTGATTTCATTTAATGATTTATATTCATTCAATAGTTGATAAGAATTCAGAGGAAGAAAATTCAGAAAATGAAATGGATGAAGACGAAGACGAGGATTCTGAAGACTGCGATGGAGACATAGTTAATGAATCACAATTAAAAAACAATTTCAGTAGCACATATTCAATTATTTCTGAAGTGGCTATTTCTTTAAATAAAATTTATATTTTACATCTTTCTAGGTGGTGAGTTTCGATTATTATTATTATCATTTATTTTAAAAAACTACAGTAAAATACGAATACTGACAATGAAATCTCATTTGTAATTTGTTGAATTATTTTTTCTAGCAATGATAAAATTGCAACAGGTCTTTCTAATAAATGTTTTCAAATATATGATTTAAATCAACTTAAAAAATTACATAATTTTAAAGCGCATGACTCCAAAATAACTGACCTCAGGTAAATATACATTAAATAAATCCATAAAAATAAACGAAATTCTAAAGGTATTTTTTCCAGATTTAATTCAAATGATTGTAATATTATTTATACATCTTCTCTGGATGGTAAAGTAAAATTATGGGATTTAAGAACACAAACTTGCACAAGTGAATTAAAAGGTAAGAAAGAATTACATCTGATGGTATTTTATCATATATATATAGCCTTTGTATACAGGGTGATTACAAATGATTAGAGCGATATCGTGAATTTATTGTGGCTGTATTATTTGATATATCATCTCAAAAACTTTACAGATACATAGAGAAAAGTGCCAGGTTTTGTTTGAGATATTACAGGCGACCCTCTGGTGATTTTGCAGTTATTAAGCCTGTAATCAAGTTTGTCGCATACTCGACTTAACATCCTGCCCACCGCAACCGATCCACCTGTTTGTCAATCACTTGTTTAAAAATGCTCGCAGAAGTATGTATGGTGGAGCACCAACCAGTAGATGAAGTTATTTATCACTGTCGGTCTCCAGCTGCGGCATGAGCAATGACAGAATCACCAGAGGGGGGCATAAGGACCACTTGTAACATCTCTGGTACGTTGCTCTATGTATCTGTAAATTTTTTGTGATGATATGTCAAATAATACAGCCACAATAAATACTGAATTGAAGATAACTCGAGTTCAAATCCAACTCATGGCAAAAAATTATCCAACCCTACTTGAGATCTCTCTTCCTAAGGAAGTAAATAGAAACATCTCAGTAATATATATGCACTAACCAAACAGATGATCATGTTCCATGTATGTTTAAAAGAATCTCGTTTTTGTTTTTAGACGACACTTTATTAAGTAAGAAATTGAAACCAATCACAAGTTTTGATATTTCATCGAATGGGAGATACCTTTGCGCTGGAACAGAGCTCATAGTAGATGATGCTTACCTCTTGTTTTGGGATTTAAGAAATCCTAAACTTTTGGGTGGTTATTGGGAAAGTCACACTGACATTGTCACTCAGGTATTTTTTTTTTTTTTTTTTTTTTTTTTTTTTTTTTTAGATAAAATTATAAATAAAATAATAGTTATTTCATTAATTTTTTTCAGGTTCGGTTTAAACCAAATGCCCCTGACACTTTGATCTCCGGATCCACTGATGGTCTTATAAATGTTTATGATATTAGCCAGTCGAGGGAAGAGGATGCTCTTCAAATGACATTAAATACTGAAAGCTCTGTGGTAAGAATTCAATTCCTTTTTACATTTAAATCTTAAGGCGGGGCAGGAGCGAAGGTGTTCGCATGTTTTTCCCGCTAAGATGGCGTTGTGTGTCATAAAAAGTATGCCCAAAAAATCAAGTAATTCAAAAATTTGCCAAGAGATGTCAGAATGGTAGCTAATAATATTTAATGCATTTGGTAGATTTTCATTGATCTTTTAACAATAAATACTTTATAAATGTTATTATATATTATGTATCTTTTATAAAAGCATAAAAATATATAAATATAGGCCAGATTTAGGCCAAAAGGGGATCAGCTGTAAACTAGCCTGCCATCTATTGCAAGAATGCTGAACTAATTTGAGAGTTGATTTTTAAATAAATCATCTAAGCTTATTTTAAAAATTTCTAATTAATATGTTATTAATAATAACAATTTTAAATTTAAAAAAAAATTAAAGATTATTGGGACAGATTGTTTTTTTGTATTTGCTTGATAACAAATAAATTAATTACGTTAATTTTTTAATAAGTCATTAAAAAAATTATAGCTCGATGTCCCAATAATCTCTCATGAATTTAATTCATTTAAAAAAAAACCGCATTGTAAAATTCCTTATAATAGTCTAGTTTTTTTTAAAAGTAGGCTACGTTTAGACGTCGCTCCTGAATTATATTATTTTTTTTAGGATTAAGAAATAGATAAAATAATTTTTTCCTCGAATTTTTTTTTTTTTTTTTTAGGATAAATTAAATTGGATTAACCATCAAGGCAAAGAGGCAATTTCATGTCTAACTAATACTGAGGATTTACAACTTTGGAGAGTTGATGATTCAGCCTCGTACCTCAATTTCGATCGAGAAACAATAGCATATTATTTACAGGTGAATTTTTTTTTATTAAAAAGTAGGCTGAGATGAATCAAGTAATTGGGGTTGGTGAAAAAAAAACCAGCTGTTTATCGCCCCACCTGACGTTCTTTTTTTAGCAGATATTCCGGTGCACATGACATGCATCATCTTCAGTGCCGCTAGGATATAAAAGGTGGACCAAGTCTAATTGTTTCAAATGCCTTAGGGGCATCCAAAACAGAACACAGAGGGGTCATCAGCTTATAGAAGGCACCTTATAAACATGAAAATGCCCCTAAGGCATTTGAAACAATTAGACTATATCTTCGCGGCACTGAAGATAAGATATCTTCGTTTGCGACCCCCATTTTTTTGAAAAAATTTATCACGACCCTTGAGTAGACAGTAGAAGTTTTTTTTTTAATCGTCAACGTAGTTAAAATGAAACTATTTCTGAAATGCCCTTTTATTAGAGGTTTTTACAAAACACATGATTTTGAACTGTCAAATGATGTGAGTTGCACCACCCTGCTTAAGTAACACAATAAATACACCAAAGATGAACTCTAGAAGTTGCCGCCGGCCACAAGCGCGCAGTCGTTACGCGAATTTAGGAAGTTAGTTTACCAGTTCTCAGGGGCCCACAACTTGTGGGTACGTGGGTGGCGACCACGAGCTGCCCTAGCTGGGATTGGCAGTACTTCTGTTCTTTGCATGTCAGTCTCTTCCTCTCTAAATTTTCAACGGGCGTCAGACCGTGCGACGGGCCGGCCTGCGGGAATAATCAGGCGAAGAAAAAAGAAGAGGAAGTTAGTTTACCTACGTGAAGATATTTATTAGTACGATACTTAGAAAAAACGTTGATTGACATCACACCAGGTTTACGAGCGCGATATATTTTTTATTGTCATATAAAGTTCTTTAAATTTGGCGACCCTGAAAATTTTTCTCGCGACCCACGGGTTGCGCACCACCGTGCTAAATAAAGGACGTCAGGTGGAGCGATAAACAGCTGGTTTTTGTATTAAAAAATTGCCATTCAACTAGACTGTGGGATGTCGAGTGAAATGTTATTTCTTTAACCATACAGTACAGTGAGTATCAAAGTTTAAGCACACCTATGCCTTTCTCATGTGATTAATTCATTGTTTTTTTTTTTAATGAAAACCGTTTCATATCGTTTCATATATAGTAGAATTCCAATAAAGATCTTTTATAAAAACAATAAAAGAATCCCATGATAAAGAGGAGGAATGGTAAGCCGGTAAGCTGAGGATTACGGAGTAAGTCTCAACACGGCTCGGGTTCGAATCAGCTTGCGGAAATAATTCAAACATCTGCGAAGTCTCCTCTTAGGGTAGGTAGGGGAATAGCCCCGGTGGTATCACAAAGGGCCAATTGGCCTAAGTGTGTTCCCTCTCTAGGAACCACTTCAACCTAACCTAACCTATCCCATGATAAAAGATCGGGATGTTTCAACTGTCATTCATTGGACCATGCGAATAATAAAAGTATAGCAATAACGAAAAAAATTCAAAGCTGATTTTTTTTTTACAAAAAACGTTTTGAGTTTTCATACGATGATTCAGAATGAAATTTATTATTTAAACTTTCGTCTAATTGATGGAGATTTTTAATATTAAAAGTACTAGTACCTTAGTACTTTTATATATTTTTGTGAATTTTATAGAAAATCCCTTCAAGGATTATTAATTAAATTGGCTATTATAAAACTAGGTATAAACTACTATTCTAGCCAAATCGCTTTATCAAACGCAAAGCAAATTATATAATATACTAGTCTAAGGTGACCACACGTCCCGATTTTGACAGGACTGTCCCGCATCCCGTTTTTTAAAATGTCCCGCTTTTTAGAAAATATCTGCATTTCTTATTTTAAATGTACTCAATCTTCAATTCAAGATGTTCCTTTCTCGGCACTCTTGGTTGAATTTAGGCGGTTTTCAAATTATTAATAAAATTTTTAAATTTTATTAACAGAGGTTTTTATTAGGTTGGTTTACAATGTGGGCCGTTCACAAATGTTTCGGCTTTCGCCTTCTTCAGAACCTTTAAACATTCACACTTTTTTCTCATTTCCACTCACACTCACACACACATTCACACTGTCTTTTCGGGCACTCAGGCGATAAGACATTTACGATAACCGTTATGAATATATATTATTTAGGGTCCAGGCATTCTTATTTAAGTCATTTGGTATCCAATTGGCTTAAATAAAATCATCGGACTGCCTGGGGTCCGAACCCGCGACGTTTGGTATACGAGGTTAGCACGCTAACCTCTACACCAAGCCCCGAGGGCCTTCAGAACCTTAAAATAAATACATTTTTTGTACAAAGATTATATATATATATATATTAAATTATTGTTATTATTATTATTTATATATATATATATATATATATATATATATACCAGTATATTTATATTTAATTTATTAAATCTTTGTACAAAAAATGTATTTATTTTAAGGTTCTGAAGATGGCGAAAGCCGAAACATTTGTGAACGGCCCACATTGTAAACCAACCTAATAAAAACCTCTGTTAATAAAATTTAAAAATTTTATTAATAATTTGAAAACCTACCACCTAAATTCAACCAAGAGTGCCGAGAAAGGAACATCTTGAATTGAAGATTGAAATTCTACTTGCCCAGCATCTGTAAATTTTAAATTTAAATGTACTGCAAAAATATATTACCTATTAATTATTAGTTAGGAACCGACCGAAGTTTCGGTTTCAGCCAAAGTGTTTGAAAAGATCGGACGAGACTCCTATAATAAAAAAAAAAAGTCAAATGATTTTCGGTTACGGTTTCGGCTGATTTGTCTCACTTTGTCTCAATGAAAATGTGGTCACTCTATACTACTACTCCGCCTTCACCCGTAGATCACTCCTTTTTCTTTGTTTCCCTGCAGTGGCTCCTTTCTTAAATCCAAGCATAAATATATTTGGCTCAGATCCACCTACGACATCCGTCCATTAATCAATAAAAGCTACTAGATTCGGACCTGATATTAAATTCAGTAATAGATAAAAAAATTATATTCCCAAAAAACTCTGGCCTGGTATATATATATATATATATATATAGGGCAGTCAAATTTATTTTTCTTTTTAAGTTTATTAAATATTTAAAAAAAAAATGGCTTAATGATAATAACGAAATTATGGCATTGAATCTCAATCATTTTAATTTTTTAAATTACTTTTGCAGAGGAAATCAACAGGGCATTGTTATTCGATAAACGTCCATAATAAAAATAAAGAAGGCGAGGAATGCTTTCTACTAGCTGGTTCATCTGCGGGCAAAGGGTGAGCGTTTTTATCTTCCTTGTGATTTTTTTTTTTTTTTTTTTGTCATTCAACTCAATTAATTTAAATAATATTGCAGAGAAATTGTAAGAACTTTAAATATCACTTCAAGAAAATTAAAACCTTCGGCAATTTTAGAAGGAAACAAACAACTTTTGAGATCGAGTCTCTATGATTGCCAAGTAAGATTCTCTTTTTATCTATAATAATATTTATATAGCCGAACTTCCCTTTTTTTTAATTTAAAAATATTCTACATAAGACTTTGAAAATTATGCTATATTTTATTAATAAAATAAAAATTGATAAAAAAAGAGAATTGCAGCCAAAATACTTTTGAAAAATATTTTAATTAACAATCATTTCGGGATTAAATTACAAACATTCTTTACTGTTATAAATGGGATGTAGCCTTTGATTGCAAATTTTTACAACAAAATTTTGCCATGATTTTTACTTGGCTTATTGGTCTTTTCGGCTTTCTCCTTCATTTCATTTTACTTGTAATATATGTACATGTATATTTAATTTCGGGCTATAAACAATTTGACCAAAGCAAGATTTAAAGCCTCGAAGGTGGATACAATTAGTATTTAATTAACAAAATTAAGACAAAGCCTAATCATTGTTTAAGAGTTCATTTTTAAATTTGTTTGCAAGTGCCATTTCAATCGAAATTTATTACTGGATTATTTACACTCTGAACATCTAAAAGCAAAAAAATCGGACAATTTTTTTCTAAATAAAATTGCAAAATTTTATTATTTTGAAATATTTATATTATTAATAATTTATATATTTTGAAGTTTTTTTTGGTGATTTATTTAACCCTTTTGGTATCCAAATGATTTAAATAAATATTAATCTGACTGCCTGTGTTCCGAACCCACTCCCCTTGGCATTTAGAATATTTCTAACTTTTCTTTATGATAAAATTGAAAAACCCCAAAGGCGTGTCGTAATTAATTTACCGCTAAAAGGAAGGAATCATAATTATTAAAGCCAAAATCACATAAGTAACATATCATTCATAAATTTAATCTTAGAAAAGAATGTATTACTTTTAGACAAAAATTGTTTATTTTTGCTAAAAACAAAAAATATACACCTTTTGCAATTTTATTTTTAAGAATATGTGTTCGGTTTTTTGGCACAAGATTATACCAAAAGGAATATCAGCAGATTGAAACTGCGAGTTTTTGAACCATTCTTACATTTTATTTGGGAAATTTCGAACATTTACAATCTGCGAGTATTCCTTATTTCATATTGGTCTTTTTTTTATTTACCCAACCTAAATTTCCAAGTTCAGTCCTTGAATTCACAACCATATTTATTACCAGCAAATATTTGTTAATTATCCGTTTTTTTGTTCCAAAAATTCAATAAATAAAAATTACAATTTCAGGAGGATTTGTTTATCACTGGAGGTGAGAATGGAATTCTCAGTGTATGGAAACCTAAAAATTCTCTTTTAGAAAATTCAAATAAATCGTTAAAGGTAAGTAATTTTCTTTTTATGTTTTTGCTTTTTCTTTAATTTAATTTAAATAATTTTATTTCAGATGGGAAGCATATTTCAAGAGAAGAAAAGAAAAAATGCTCCATATTAAATTATACATTATAAATTGTATTATATTTATTATAATGATTTTTTACACCGTTTTTCCAATATAACAAAAGCAAAATGGAAATTTTTATTTTAATGACTGACTGATGAATAAAAAAAATTAAACAATATGAATTTTCTTTAATGATTATTAGAACGCAAGAATGTTCCTTAAATAACAATGAAAAAATTGTTTTGTTTTTTTTTTCTCTCTTTTATAATTATAAAAATATTATATCTTCTAGTGAATTATAAAAAAAGATTTAAAAAAATTTTCATTAAACAAAAAATTAAAATCATGCAAAAAAATATCTAAAGATAGATTTAGTAAGTATATCTACTAAACTGATCTACTATTATTTTTAAAACTATTTCGATATAATATATTTGATTATATTAATAGAATTTTTTTTTAGATAAATAAGGGGCTCTGTTTGATTTACATATATATAAAGATATATATATATAGAGCAATTCTAGATCATTTATATTTTTCACTACTACGAAAAGAAAAACTTATTTTCACACAGAAACACAATCTTTGGTAAATTAATAAATAATATAAAGAATAAAGAAAAAATAACTTTTTTTTACTTAAACCTAAAAAGAGTTAAAGTAGAAAAAAAGATGGAATTCTTTTTATAAATAAATATAAAAAGTAATTTCAAATGTCTAAAAAAAAAAAAATATAAAAAGCTTGTCTTTTCGTAGATTTATATGTAAAAGAAATATATAGATTTATATTAAATGTTTATATATATAAAAGCATCTCTCAGTGTAAATTATATTTTTTTAACATACAGAAAAATATAATTTTTTTTAATATCGTGCCCCTCATTTCATATCTCATATAATTATATTTTTTTCTCTTTTAGTTTTTTTTTTATTAATATAAAATTTAAATTTCAATTTTTTCTTCTACTTTGCTGTGAGAAACATTATTAACCTGAAACAAACAAACAAAATGAATAGAAGTAGCCTGAAGAACCTGACAAAGAAAATTTAAAAAATGCTTATCCAAGAAATTTCTAAATGACGATCATCATTTCTTCGCGATTATACACTCACGAGCAAAGGAATGGAATCACTTTTTTTTTCATTAATTTAATGGTAATTTTTGTTTCTTTATAATTTATTAGAAATTTAAAATAAATGTAAAACAAAAACCATAGTGAAATATTTTATAATCTTACTTTGTTCAAAAGTATTGTCGCTGATTATAAGAGTTATTGATTGTTAACATTAATTCAATTTTGCTCAATTATTAGTCACTTTCAGGCGCCTAATAATAAATGAACTGGAAAACTCCCACTAAAATTGTAAAAATTGTTACGCTATTGCAACAAGATGTTTGTCAAAGATAAATCCCCAATTAAATGTAAGTTCGTCAGGTGTTTCTAGGGTTTAGAAGAAATTTATAGAGACTGGGGGCTTTGAAAGATTAAGAACTGGACTTCAAAGGATGATCGATTTATTGTTACGGCGACCCTTCGAAATTAACACATAACAGGCTTTATCCCCCTGGCACAGAAATTGAATTCAACAACTCAGAAAGGAGAGATTTCCATTTCTTTGCTCGTGAGTGTATATTCATAAAAAAAAAAATAGAAAAGATATAATTATAGATTAGATTCGTTTCGTTTTGGATTGAGCAACGCCACAAGCTCTCTCCTTTTTTTAGCGCAATAAGGTGCTGACAAAGAGAAGTGTTGTTTGAAGCTTGTTTTAAAAAAATTGTTGAACCTTGCAGTGATTGAATATTTATTTAAAAAAAGACGGTCGCTGGACTGTTCCCTAACATATTCACAATTTCCTTCTGTTTAATACTTTATATATAAATATTTGTTATCTCTAGGTACGATTATTCCATTTTTTTAAACATGCAAACCAAGTATCTCTGAACCAATCTATCTGACAATTCGTTTACATGAAGGACGTTTCCAACAACAATATAGCGTATTTTTGCTACTAGCAGACTACGAACTTTCTAAATGACTTGGTGCACAATGCCCAAATTTATATTCTGTTTGTTGTGTGGATATTCTGATATGTCTGACCTAATAGGGGTCAAAACTATTCTTATATATGGAAGAGAAACAAGGAAGATATAATTACAATTCTATTTATGTACTCAATCCAGCTTGAAACGTGAAAATTGATCACTTATTTACTGTATATAAAAATTACATTTCAAAATAGAAAAAATCTGGTGTGACTGGCGCTTGTCACACCAGATTTTTTGTGTCGACATGTATTAGTTTCCGCCGATATATTAGAATTCAAGATGTAAAATTTATAAACATGGAAAAATATTTATATTTTATTACCCCTAAAGTGGTCTGTCTGTCGACTGTGAACAAAATATCTCAAGAACGAAAAGAGCTAGGAAGTTGAAATTTTATATTCAAGTTAGGCACCTACCTGTGACGTGAAACGAAGCTTTTGAACAAAATCGACCAAAGAGTACTAGTACTTTACTGATGTACTTTTTCAGTTTTTTAGATTTTTTCAAAATTCGCTCAACGATTTTGATTAAAATTCATAAATCAATTATTTTTTATATGCTCTTTAAAATGTATATTCTCATTTTTGCCCTTGAAACCTTTTAAAGCACACTTTACCCTTGTACCCATAGGAAAGATAGGAGAAATGGTTGCCATGGTAACAAAATATAAATATTTTCCAATGTTTATAAATTTTTTTACATCTTGAATTCAAGACCTCTGCCTCCTTCAGTTGTTAGATAAGTAAGAAAGTTAGTATATTTTGGAATATACAAATTCACCTAGGTGTAAACATGCTGAGCCACCATCAGAGTTAATGCAAGGCTGCTGCCTGGCCCACACCATATATGCGCGTTCCTCATAATACAACGTCACATGATGTCAATGAGTGGGATGAGATCTTACACATAAGATGTTCAAAAATATTTATTTTTTCCCTCCCCTTTTATAAAGTACAGACCGGATCGAATACCATATTCACAGTCAAAAGACAAAGATTGTTATTTTTTTAGATATATGTGGTTTGTTGTTCTAAAATTTGAGGAATTGGAACTATAAAAATCATCAAATTATTGAATATTTGATCTATTTTGCGATGTTTAAAATGGATCTCCTAATTTGTTGATATTTGTCTTTTGTGAAATGTAAACTAAAAGGTCTATTCTCACGTTTTAGTGGTCCTGATGATGCTATACTTATATATAGGCCTATATATATATAGAGGAAATTTGATCGTGCAGATTCATGTAAACAAAATTATATTTCTTTCTTTCTTTCATTGTTTCTCATAAATTTTCTACTATCTAACAACAAGACAACGAAAAAATCGTTTATTTTTTTGAACCTGTCCATTTCTTTTTAAACGGATAGCCCTTAGTGCATATTTTAACAGATAATACAAAGGAAAGTACCTGAAGTTGATTGCCTTTGTAGCTAGCAATCGATTGCATTCGGCCGTATCAGGTAAAGGAAGTTGAACATAAGGGCTCTCGTTCTCTTGGTCGGTGAACTCGAATTTATGAATTTTTGCGCTCACTTTCATATCACCAAAAGGCCCTCGAAGGATAAGGTAATGCAAGGCCAGCGGAGTGGTTGTCTTCGTCTTCAGGATCAACTGCACAACAAACAACATTCTATATATAATCAAGTTTCTATTTATTTCATCTATTTATATTTTCTAAAAAAAAAAATAAAATTAAACTTAAATTAATCTCACGATTTATTATAGGATTTTCAAAAATCATCAAGAGCGAGAGCTCTTTAATCAAAAATAAAATAATCCTTTGTTTAAACTTCCTTGGTGAAATTTAAAAATAAGTTGTAGCTGTGGATTTAAAATTAATAATTTTATTCCATATAAAGAACATTCACTCCAACATTTAGTCTATTTTTAAACTCTTCTCAATAGACAATTACTCGCTCCATCTTGGGACCTTTGAAAGGGATAATATGCTAATCAAAAAGCCATCATTTTATTTGCATGAAATGATTAAATAAAAACACAAATAAAAAATCGTGAGAGTGAAGAAAGAATAGAGGATGCACCTGATATGTCATATCACGTTCAGAGCTTTGCGTTGGATCCTTTTGGCTATTGTTTATTCGTGCCTTTACAACCCATTGATTATTAAATGCACTAAAGCGACTCGTTTCATAAAACAATTTATGGACAAATTCCTCGGTGCGATAAGGCTTCATCTGCAAGTCTACAAAGCCCATATTCCAAATTGTCTTGCCAAATTAAATATTAGATTGAATTCCCCTTTAGAGTTGCCCCATTTACCATTAAAAGTAATCTTTTCATAGGAAAGGAGCTCGAATACGGAATCGTAGAGACGTTTCTCTTCTTCGCAACGGAGATCGATGACAGCCAGAGCCTCCATCACTTCGGCTCCAGATCGATGAGGGTGTGTACAAATTTTTTCATGTTCGGTTTCCTCATGGTATGGTCCACGCCATGGACACCCGATTCGGAAGTATTTGCAGTTTGTGATCCTATTATAAATATTAGCCAACAAAAAGATAACAAAGAAACAAAAATAATTATCAAAGTAAAAAACAGTAGAATCTGTTTAAGACGTGAATATTATATAAAATTTTGAGTAATTAAATTTATAAACATCTTAACCGTGATCTACTGTATTAAAAAAAAAAAATTAAATAACAAAAGAAAAAAAAAAACTCCGCCCTTTCCAAATTTACCTTTCCTCACAGTAAGAATCCTCATGTTTTTCAAGAGTATTTCGTGGGAACTCATTACCACAGAATTGGCATTCTGATGGTAATTCACAGACCGCTTTTTCAACAGCCAAATTCCTCGAAGCTGAGGTTTTACTGATTTCAATTCTACAGTTGGGACATGTAGCAATTTCATCTCTTAATCTTGCATCTGCCAATAGATGGGTAAAGCACCCAGCACACATCAAGTGCCCGTTAGTGCACTGCAAATTTTAAAATTTTCATTGCCTAACAAATTCCAATAATAAAGAATCAAGTTCAACTCTTATTTATATAATAATAAAATAAAATTAAAACACATACAACCAACATTCAATATTCAAGGGGTGGGTCAGGTTAACAAAAACCGCTAATTCAAAAGAAAAATATATATTTTAATTAATATCTTCATTTACATCATTTCTATATAAAACATCGTTTGTTTCGCTTCTAGTCTACATTTTATCTTATATATTATTAATATTAATATATGCATATAGATATATATATAGGTATATATATATATTTATATAAAGATTGGTTATAAAAGTATAAATTTTGAGTTTTTTTTTTTTTTAAATAAGAAATAATAAAGTGCCATTAATTACACTTACAAAATATTAATATTATAATAATCTACATTTGTTTACATTTGTGATAAGTTGAATTATGTATAAAATTTGACAGTATGTTTTGAACAATAACAATTGTTTATAAACATTTATACTAAAAAAAATTTTTATAACAGAAAAACTCAAAATTAAAATAAATTTACAGTTCATTTTTTTTACTATATATATATATGACTCTAAAAAGGTAAAAAAAATAATAAAAACATTTAAAAGTACACTTTTCCTTTTTTTTTTTTTGGATGATAATGCTAAACTAAATGACAGTAATTATGAGGGTGCTAATTGATTGATTTGATTAATTAATTAATTAAAAATAAATAGAAATTGAGAGATCGAATGGCAATAGAGATTTGAAAAGAATAGAATTGGAATATGGCTTACCTGATAAATAGCAGATTTTGGTAGATCTAAACATACTGCGCAACATAAGATACCTCCGAGCCTTTGTTCCAATTTCTCAGTTTTGTTCTCATTTGTTTTTGATAATTTTCGCCTTTTAGCTTCGGGTTCAGCAAATAATGATGGAACTTTATCGTTATTCTCTAATTCTGGCGAGGCAGGGGTTTCTGCCTGACCCTCTGTATTTGATGAACTTGCCGTGGCAGAATCGGCCATTTTATTATTTATTTATTTATTTTTCACTCTATGTATTGAGTGTGGGAGTGAAAGAGAAGGAAATATTATGGTTAGGTTAGGGTAGAGAGAGAGGGAACTCTACAAAGAGTAGGAGCAGGAGGAGAAATTTTTTTTTTGTAACACGGGAGGGAACACGATTAAGAACCAAACGCTGTCATGTAAAATGGCAGACTAAACAGCTGGTTGGCTGCTGGTGAATCAACGACATCGACAACGACAACAGCTGAAAAGTTCTTGGGCCTTGCGGCTGCGCAAAAGCAACGACGACGACGACGTCGCCTCTCCCCCGCACCTTGCCCCCGCCCCACCGCCACTTCCCCTACACGCCTTAACCTATTTTATATTATCCGAATAACAAAAATATTTTTTGTATTGTATATTCGACAGAAAATACTACTTTGAAAAATTTGAATAAAAAAAAAAAACACAAGAGTACTTTTTGGATTCTTAGATGACAAGTGTACGAGAGGAAAAGTCGTTAGAAGAGAACTTTGACCAATATATTCTAGGAGCTTTTGTTCTAAACTAAATAAAAGTTCAACATTTGTGATTAGCTTCCAGTCTTGATAAACATTTCTTCAAATTTTATTTGCTTCCAATCAATCAGGTTGAATGTCATCAGTTGAAATAAAAACCTAAAAAAGAAAAAAAAACAAGATTTACATTTGGTTATAACATGGGCTGCAGACAACGGATAGGGGATAAATAGATCTCCGGGGCGTGGGAACCAAAATTTATAATAAAAATAAATTAAAATTATTTTCGGGGATCGAATTGACACAAACTCCGGGGCCCGAGGATCTTCTCGACCAGGGCTCTAGCCAGAGGGAGAGGCCCTAGTGGGTACGTCGATGACCATCAAAGTTTACCTGATCCAAGACTGGAATTCCTTTCGCCTGCCAACTTCGAATCAAGTAATAATGAAAGGAAAGAAGAACGATAGTATCATTGAAGATGATATAAAATTCTTCTACATCAGTGAGAATGAAAAATTCAGGAACGTCATTTGAAGGGGGTGGGGGCGTTTGCCCCCCCCCCCCCCCAAGGCTTTGGAAAAAAATAGCAAATTCTAAGCTTAGCCCCTATATACCATGCTATATACAAACAAACTCTCACTTTCTCTTTATAAATCAGTATAGTAGATAATATAAATAAAAATATAGAGGTATAGGTATATAGGGTATACCAGTTTGTTTATATGTATATATAAATTTTATAGCACAGGAAGTAAAAAAAAATTTTGCCCCCCCCCCCCCCCCCCAAGAAACTCCTCTGGATCCGCCCTTGTATATATAAATCAATGAGAGTATGTGACATTTATGCACTGGGCGGATTTTCATGTGTTTTTTTTTTTTATTGATAGAGAATTTTCCAGAGATCGTATCTGGAATGATAAATTCAGATTAGGGGGAAAGGAACCCCCCTTTTAAATTTTCGCCGGTTATTTAAAAGAGATTTCAACTAGAGTGAAGTTTTTATAAGAAATACCCTAAATTGGCAATAAACTTGCCCGCCGAAGGCGGGCAATTGCTCGCAGCCCCCTGGCAAGTCGCAAAGCCCTTCGGCTTTGTGATTTGTTAGCTTATAATCATCTATGTCAGTTTATCTGAAGTTTGTCTTTTTTGTATTGTTACTTTGTGAAATGCAAGTTTGATTTTGAATTATGCGTTTGAAATTTACTTTAACCGTCTAAATATCTACCCCATATGATATTTTTTTATAATATAAACTTTAATTAAAATTAGCAGAAAGAAATGTTTCTTCAAAAAGAAAAAACATGAATATGCTTACCTTTGGAGGTATGACCTGAGGGATTTGGAGAGTTCAGCTCTGAATCTCAAATCAAAAGGAGGAATTCGTAATAATAAAAATATGAAGTATTGTATGAAAATTTTGAGGAATTATTCCTTAGAAGAGGTCTTTTATATAGCCAGATGAAATGTTGAAAAAGATTTTACAAAATTTGTTTGTTTTCTTGTCTTCGATGGGTACGATGATGGATCGAAATAAATTTCCTTTTAACCTTCTTTCTCGTTTATTCGTGTAATTATTATATTGGCCGAATAAAAAAATTGTTAGAAAAATTCATATCTTAAGAAACATTTGTAAAAAAGAAAATCACAAAAATTAACATAAACGTCTCAAAATAATAAATTAGTCAAAACAACCGAAGTTTCAGGAGCCTTTCAAAATTATGATAAAATTCAAAAAAAGCAAAAAAAGATTTTTGTAAATTTCATACATTTTTTTAGTTAATTATTTTCCATAAAGCAATAAATTTTTTATGAAATGTATAAAAGACCAAAAACGAGCGTAGTAGGTTTATTTGATAGCGTTGATTACGCATGCGCCAACGAATCTGACTAATAAATTATCATTTCCTATAAAAATATTTAAATTCAATTGGTTCCCTTCGATTTTTGATAAATATTTTAATTAATTCTCTAATATTTATTGTTTAAACTTTCATATATGTGAGACCCTTTAACGATTGGAATTTCTTTATTATGAAAAACTTTCCTCCCATCGTCTATGCCTCTTTGTGTTTTATTTTTTATTTCTTGCAAGATGGCCTCCAGAGAAAGAGGAATAAAATGCTTGATTGATTGAATTTTTCTTCATTTTAATTATTTTCAACTTAAATTGAATTAACCTTTTAAATTTTGTTTACATTTTTTATTTATATAATTGAAGATTTTATTTAAAAAAGAAAAAAATGCATCTTTACGAGGATGACGACGATGTCATTTCAAAAGTTCATACCGAAATTTATTCAACTCTTTTGCCTGATGAAATTTTAAATAGCACCAGTCCAACTTATCCTGTCAATTGCTCTCTCATAGTTGGCGATATTTCTGGTCTCATCCTATTTATTTATTTAATTCCCTTTCTAAATTTTATTTTTTTATTTTAGGTTTCACAGAATTGACTGAAAAATACAATCAAACAGGACAAGGCGGCCCTTCGAGATTAACAGAGACGTTGAATTCATATATAGGAACCATGGTCGTGCAAATTTTAAATCATAAAGGGGATTTATTAAAGTTTTCAGGTGAATATTTTATTTTACTTGTTACAATTCTAGATTTAGTTTATTTACACCTTATTCATCAAATGTGTTGTAACCAAATACCGGAGTGTAGGACAAAAATTTCTCACTTTTTAATTTTTAAATTTATTATAGCAAACACTCCGTAGAACTTAGCCTACTTAAAAGTTGTCGAAGAGGTCTCAAAGTCACCCTGTCTGAGGAGAGTTATCATCATTTGCCTTTTTTATTAACTTATTTATTAAGAGAAGATTTCGGTCTCTTTTTTAGAGCTTACACATATTCAATAGAATTCCCAAGACTATATTATGTGACGTTTCGCTCTTCCTAATTAATTCATTTGGATTAATTATAATTTTAATAGAGTGTTGATTGCCTGAATGGTTATAAATATAGCACCTCTTGTCTATATAAATAAAAATAAAATTAGCTGGTCTCAATGCTATTTGATTTGCATATCATAAACTGCTAATATTATTTTAATGATTCTAGAAACAGAATAAATTTATATAAAGATTTTTTTTTTCAGGGGATGCTTTCCTTGCTTGGTTTAAATGTACAAAAGATGATAATATGGAAGTGGTGACGAGCAGAGCTCTTTCCACTGCAATACGAATACAACAAGACCATGGCTATTATTCCACGGATGTTAATGTCAATCTCAGAGGTAATAAAAATGAACAATTATAGAAATTTATTGAATGGTTTGTTTTAATTTTTAAATTATTAAATTTTAGACGGGTTTAAATTGGGCTTTCGGCCTGAAAACTGTATATTATCACTTTAGATATTTTGGGCTTTAAAATTTATTTCTCAATTGTTTTTTTTTTAATATATAAATGTTATTAGATAATATTATTTCAAAAAAGAGCCAATGATATTTCATAATTTTTTCCAAAGGATTCTCGTTCATTTAACATGTAGCAATAACAAGAAAAGTGGATTTATTGCTAGATGAAAGTTGTTGATGAGTAGAAAGAAGAAAAGAGAATAAGCTAGTATTTATTTAATTTTGGAATGGAAAAGAGCAAGTACAGGTGCAGCAAATAAAGAGAGCCTTTCGATGCCAAATGCCGAAAAGGAGACGTTTCGGATAAAATTTTATTTGTCCATCCTCAGTCCTCGTTAGCTTATAAACTAATTAGACACAAAGTTGTCATTGTTGTTGCGGCACGAATTTGTGTACATGTATATTTTTTATAAAATCAGGCGAGTGTCAATGTTTCGTGAGAGTCTATAAGATAATGAAATAATTTCTTTTATTTCTTTAAAAAAGAAACAAATTCGTGCCACAACAACAATGACAACTTTGTCCCTAATTAGTTTATAAGCCAACGAGGACTGAGGATGGACAAATTTGTCCGAAACGTCTCCTTTTCGGCATTTGGCATCCAAAGGCTCTCTTTATTTGCTGCACCTGTACTTGCTCTTTTCCATTCCATAACATCAACAGCAACTTTTCTTCAAATTATTTAATTTAATTTATTAAAGCTCATTAAGCTGGCGCTTCGGCCTTGGCCAAGACCATCTTCAGAGCTTATGGGCCTTTATAAATGAAATAAATACTAGCTACTTCTTTTTTCATTTAACAGAGATAAAAATAATTGTCGATATCTATATAATTGAACAAGGTTTTTGTGAGTCTTTTTGTTGGTGGGCCATACGTCCTATGGTCTCCTGAAATCGAACCTAATACCTCCAGCCTTTTCGGGGACCATGCGCCGGCCCACCAACAAATAAACAAACAAATATCATGACTATATATAATATAAAAATAAATATATATAGCTAAATATTTTTCGAGATCTATTATTTGAATAAGATAATAGTATTCAAAATACCTCGATTCGGACTTTAACTGAGTCATAGATATATTTAACATGTTTGGCCTCATCAATAAAAAACACTCACATGTCTTGTTAAATTATAAATATATATAGTCTACATGTAGATCTCGAAAATTATTTAACTATAATTAATTCCTCTATCCTTAATAATATTGTTAGTGTTGAGCCAATGAAGTTTCTTTATTGAAATCAGCCCACGGCGGCTAACCTAATGTTACCTAATCTGATGATGATCCAAACCTAGGACCGAAACGATACTTGATTGGTTTACTTCGTTTCTTTTCTACAATATCTTTACTCTACAGCCATACATCCCCCTGTTGATGTTAGTGTTGTGCGAGGGTCTGGGGGCCTGGCATGATGATAACACTGAAAATGCTGGAGATCCTGGGTTCGATTTCTAGAGACCATGGGATGTTTGGCCCACCGACAAAATACATAGCAACAAATTGTTAAATATTTTATTTATATATTTTTTTGCTGATGAATCAAATGACTCCCCGGAATTAATTATTATCAAATTCAAATGAATAGATAATGAGTTCAAATTTTTTCAAGGTGTTGATTTGGCATTGAGCCTATATATAAGTCCTCCTTATTTAATCAAATTAATTTTAACCCAAGCAAATTTCTGAGCCCTAGAACAAGAAGCTAGGCTTTGTACTGGCAGACATTTTATAAGACTTTATTTTAGCAGTTCTAACCTTTTCCCCAAAACTCCATTACGATAATTAAATTTAAATTGGTAACCCTTGGCTCTAGATGATAGATGATTTTATTAGGTAAATTAAAACTGAAACTACGAACTGATAGGATTCAATAAATTCAATATATTGTTGTTTTAATTTATCTAATTGGCAGCAATTTTGGAAAAGTTCCGTCTATCGTTCATTTATTTTTAAAAATATGTAGAGATGAATAAAAAATAATAAGCTCCTAAAATAATGCATGTCTCTTTTAAATAGTATTCTATTTTATAACTTAATAATTCGAATGAAATTTTTAAATTTTAGTAAAATTATGCGTGGCTTCTGGAGAAACAATTTGGGGAATAATTGGTGATGAAGTTGCCCGAAATTGGATGGTTCTCGGGCCCCCAATTATCGATGTGAAAAGGGCAGCTGGGATGGTCGGTCCTGGAGAGATTGTCGTCTGCCCAAGTGCATGGTTACATGCAAACCACGCCGAGTATGAATTTGAAGAAATGGAGGATCCAAAGTATATACGAGTGAGTAGGAAAAAAATGTATTTTCTTATTAGGATTTAGTAAAATTGAGTTAACCCTCCTCCTTGCCTCGGACTTAGGGTCTTAGGAATGTGGTCAAATAGTCCATGCTGGGTCATTGACAGCCAGTGAAGATTTGCTCGGTCGAATTATTCCCTCTCTTTATGTTTGACGACGTGAAAGTGTGCGTTTATCCTTGAACTAAGCGCGTAGGATGTCAATGACCTAACAAATGCAATTGACACACATCCCAAATCCCTCAACTATTAATTTACTCTTTGGATTTTTGGGAAATAAATTCAATAACTGCTTTTCCTATTAGATAGACATTGTAGATACCGTATTTTGATATCATTGTGATTGCACCCTCTCCAAATCCACAGCTAATTTGGGTTTGGAGTCTATAGCCACTTCCAACCATTGTTTTTCACAAGAATAATTTATCCAAACTCAAAATTTATAAATTTCTATTTCCATTTCATTCAGTTTTTAAAAGACACGTTTTTATATTAGCTTAACTATGTGATTGGATGAAGAATCAGTGGTAGGGGGGACGGGGGACGGTGGGGGGGGGGTAAGGGAGTGGAATCATAGTCAGTTATATAAGCGTGACTTGGAGAATCTCTTTTTGATGCCAATCATTTCCATATAAGAAATGCGCAACAGAAACAGCGAAATTTTGATTGCATCACTTAAATGTCCTTCTCCTATTTATCTACACTCGAGAAAAAAATATATCAAGACCCCAATTGTCTAAATAAAAATAAAATATTATTAGAACATTCTTCATTTATGTTTTTGGATTAAACCCAAAAATTGAGAGTAAACGCCACCTGTTTACAAGATGAGTTGAGAGCAAAAAGATCCTTTTGATCTAGGAAGAAATAAATTTTAATTTATTGATTTATTTAAATAAATATTTTTTCTCATTTACACACATATTCTAGAACATAAATAAATCATTAAAACTTTTGAGTTATATAAGCAATAATATCAACATTTGTAGTATTTTGATAAATGAAAACAAAGAAATGGAGAGAAAGAAAGCTTTTGCACTTTTATTCATAAACATTTTAACAATGTGGATGGATGTTATATCATTATATTTTATTACAAAATATTTAATTTCACCCGAATCTGCTCTCCCATCAGGATCCCCATAATTTTCCTTAGTGGTTTATATTCACTTTGACTTCCACTTGCAATCAGCACTAACAAGTGCAGATATTTTCGCCTCTTTTTAGAGCACTACATTCACATAATACAAGCAAATTTTATAAACCGTCAGTTTTTCCAACAGATTGTTTAGTGATATTTATATTAATATAAAATACAAAGATCATTGTTTCATTCATATTAAATAGATAGCACTTTCACGAATATTTATAATTGATAATTTATTTATACATTAAATTAAAATTAAATAATCATACATTGATTCTGTTTTTGTTGTTTTATTTCTTCAAATAAGACGCTAAAATATGGGGCCATTTTAGACGGGACGGGGCATCCCCGTTCTCGCGACAGAAAGTCTGCCGTTTGTCCCGTTTTTGCCCGTCCCGCAATCCCTACTTTCTTTTTCTATTCTACCTTTTTTTTAAACTATTTTAAATTTAAAACAAAAATTGATTGGGTATTAAAACTGGACAAGATGTATCTATAATCAGAAATATCCAAATCCAAATTGGTTCCTTGTCAATAAAAACTTCAAATTATCAAAAATCTTTGTGTTTTATTGAATCTTTAGACAGAACAGACTTTTTGGCATGATTTTGTCTTAAATTTTGTTAAATAGGCAGATTAAGTTTGTATTGGGGGGGGGGGGGGGGAGATTTGTGTGCCATTATTATTATTAATTCCCTCTTCTTTTTTCTTACTTCATTCACAAATATTACTTTTTAAGTTCCTTGCACTTCTTTCTCTTGAATATTTTCTTTTTTGTTAGCTTTGCTATTTCATTGCCATCGGCTCCTTTTCGTCAACATCAATTACATATGCTAATGATTTTGTCATCTTTGAGGAAGGTCCTTTCATTGTTCTTTGTCTTGCAAAGGAAATAATTCTCAACTGTTAAGCAACGTCTCTTTTTAGAGCATAGTATCTCCCTTACCTTGTTGACATGGTTTGGCTTTGAAAATTTAAACTTAAACTTATGTTATCTGAAACTATCTATTATTGTATTATGTTTTTTCTTTTTTTTGTTTATAGCCATTGTATTTTTGTCATATATCTTATTATTACATATTTCATCATATATCTAATTTTTGTAATATAGTTTTAAACTCTTCATTAAATATTTTCACTAATGAAGAGATTTCAAAAAACATTTATTTTCTTAAATCTCTGTAGCCAAAGCATTAAAACTTGATCAGAAGCTCGATTTAGATAACATTTCTATTTCTTAATTAAATTTATTTATGTTCTAGGCAAATATGGATTCGAAAGTCAAGCTAAAACCTTCACCAAATCAAGTTCCAAAAAATTTATTATACAAATGGGATAGTTAATAACTAAGGTAGAAAAAAAATTTATATTAAAATCTCCTCTACTCCAATCTGTGCTTTGAGAAATTATGATTATTTTAAAAGACTCTTCAAGAGCTTCCGAATGAGTTATCGCTTAAAAGATCAGGCAGGCTCTTTAATAGTTATATAAAAACAATCAAATTAAAATATCCATATTAGTTAATTGGTTTTGACAAAATCGTCAAGTTGAATGGATTGCGTCGCGCTGCGTCCCATGTCCATCTCCTCTACGTCGACGTCCAGTTTTACATCCATGACCACGTGGTGTCTATCGATCGTAAGGGTCCGGGACTGCATGCAGGCGAACCTACCCTGAAATCCAGCCAACCCGCCATTCGTATCGACCCGTCGCCGTCGGCGACGCCGTCCTCGTCCTCGTCCTCGTCGCCGTCTCAAAAAACCCTCTCGTTTTGTCGCTAGAAATAAAACCGTCACCCGTAGCTATTTATGTCCAACTACGTCATCAACAGGGTGCCAACGATTACGTTTATTCATCATTTGAATCAGAGCTAAACAAGTCCTCCTGCTCTTTCTTGATTTATCTTCTCTTCTTGATTCTAATTGTTTTGTTTTACTCTCACGGGATTCTTTGTTTATCCTGAAGACTAAAAACATCTCCTGCACTTTTTTGTTTAAATAGTTTAAATTTCCATCTAAAGTCGCACCTTTGACTACATCTTAGATAAAGGACCTTTGTAGTACAGTACAGATGTAAACTTTTAAGTATTTTAATAGAAAACAAATTAATCCAACTCTTTCTCTTTTAAACGAACCTCTTTGCGATTCTAAGAAGTTTGTTTAAAAGCTTCTTCTATGATGAATTAAATAAATATTTAGAGAGACTTAAATTTCCATCATAATCTTTCTAATATGATTGAATTCCCCGAAGGGGTCGGTCTAAAGCTGCAAATTCATTGTTAATTATAGCCTATCCTACCAGAGATGGATCCCGCTGCATTGGTTTGGAAAATTCAAACAAAGACCCATTAGCAGTCAACGCTAATTTAATTCTTTGGTTGCGTAACAACTGTTACTTAAAGAGATAGTTGCACCACTAATGGGTGATGAGTCACTCATTTACTTTTGATAGAAACATAATTTCTCCTTTTTTGACTACGATAACTTGGAAGCAAACGGCAACATTTGTTGAAACGTTATACATTTTTAATAAATGCTCTGTACTTATTTGGCTTATCCGGGTCCTCACTAATATACTAGAGGTAGTTTTCTAGAACGGAGACCCTAAGCAACTCTCTGCACCTAGCTAACTAATTCTATGTTATTTCATCTCTGCCAGAGAGGTGACCTAGTTTAGAAAGAGACATTCTCCACTGCCTAGTCCTTACGAAAGTTTGAATCTTTTACGCCCCGTCCAAAAGACGGTATTTCTCGTCTGCAATAGTAATCCAAGATCTATTTATTACATATATTATCATTAGGGTCCGACCGAAACAAGATTTTCAGCCGAAACCGAATTTCGGCCTCAATCTTAGTTTCGGCCGAAACAGAAACTTGTATTTTCTATAAACAAATTCACATCATTTTACCTTTTTATTGCAATTGGAAGATAACTTCGCTTGCACTTGCGTCTGACCCCTGCTTCTCCGAGAAATTTTAAAATAATCCTCAACCATTGTTTGACACGGGCCCTCCACCAAATCATTTGTTTGCACTGATGATGACTAGGCGTAATGCCAGTCGAAATATTTGCCAATTAAAGATGATGTGAGAGGGTCCATCAATTGCTGGTTTTTATTCTCCAGTTCTTTCCTTTACCTTTTTATTTTTTGAAATTTTTTTTTTCCCCTCCCGTGAAAATCATTTTACCTTTTTTTTGCATGCGAGTCTATCTTTTCAGACTCAGGTTTCGGCTACTTTTTGGTCGAAATTGATCTCTTCTTCTCTTCTTTCGCTGTGGCTTATCCCTATTTTTTTTTTTTTTTTCCTAGGGGTCGCCGAAACTGACCGAAACCGAATATTCGGTCGGTTCCTACTTTTCAAATAATAGCGGATTCTTCATTACTTGAGTCCAGTCTCCATCCTAGAGATGCCACAAAATTAATAAATTTTTTAGTGAATGTATATATCGGATTTATATTTATATGTCGGATTGTATGTCGGATTTATATTTATAAAAAATACCAGAAAATGTTTTCTTTTGGGTCAATATTGATTAAATAAGATTTGACGCATTCAAGCCTGTTTTGCAGATAAAAAATATTTAACTTCTATTAAGTAATAAAAACTAATAGTCAAAGGATTAATGTGAACTTAATCTAACTTTAATTACTTATTTTCAATTCAGATTCATTCACTCGATTTCTTATTCAATGAAGCATCTCCTATTTATTGAAAATTAACGAAATTTGATGATATTTCAATTTTTTTTACATTCTTTCCCAATATCTTTTGTTGAAGATGATCAATTTTTCCAAAATGAAATAATTTTACTTAATTTAATCGAATTATTTGATGGAGTTCATTAGTGGAAGGCACTTGTCTTTTGACCAAACGTTAAATTGCGCATGTTTAGATTAATTGTGAGTTTTGTTTGCATTTTGATTAGACATTATCATAATCTATGCTGAATAGAATATCTTTGTGTGAATGTTGTCGTTGTTGTTGTTGTTGTTTTGCTAGAGAGAGCGAGAGGAGTGGGGTGTGAGGTTTGCATCAGCCATCAGACAGCCAGTTGGCCTTTGCTTTTGTTTACGCCGATCAGCTGAGAGAGCTCAAGAGAGAGATTTGACAACAGCGCAAAAGTTCTGGCCACGTGTTAACTGACGGGTTGGGAGTTGGGAACCCTCTCTAAAAGGGAGTGGGGCACTGACCTACACCTCCTCCCTCCCTCCCCCTCCTCTATAAGGCCAAACAACACACAAGGAGACAATCTCTCATCTCATTCTCATCCCTTCCCCTATCAATCATTCGATTTATTTCCTTATTCTCTTTTTCAAGAAAAAAAAAAAAACAATAAGGAGACCACGTTATCAGGTCACTTGATATAGATATTAAATTAAAAACACTCTTTACCAGTTAAGTAGAACTTAAAAATGAATGAGCCCCAGCAAAGACAGATTTTTCTATTGAATAAGGGACATAAATTAAATATCAGAAAGGTTTCGCTTCCACCCTCACAGTGAACCAGGCAGATGTCAAAATATAGCAGACAAAGAAAGATGGAATCACCTCAACAAAAATATCTTTATTCAGCTACAGATCAATAGATGGACTCTTTGTCCTGATTTGATTATTTTCTTGGCATAGAATGGATTTTTTTTTCAAAATATGTTTATTATTCATTGATTTAAAGAGATTCTGTCATTGTTTTAAATAACAATTAAGTTGCCCTCGGGGCTTGGTATAGAGGTTAGCGTGCTAACCTCGTATACCAAACGTCGCGGGTTCGGACCCCAGGCAGTCCGATGATTTTATTTAAGCCAATTGGATACCAAATGGCTTAAATAAGAATGCCTGGACCCCATATATGTATATTAAATCAATAACGGTTATGTCTTATATGGCCTGAGTTGCCGAAAAGACAGTGTGAATGAGATGTGGTGGCTATCATCACAAATTTTTAAAATAATTAAACTTAGATCTTTAATTGAGAAAATATTTTCCTATTTCCTCAACATTATAATAGATAGTTTTTCTCTCTCTCTTTAAAATGATATTTTTAATATAAAATATTAGATTTTCTCTAACTCGTGGTCTTGCTTAATATTTTTTTTTTTTTTTTAATTCCTCCTGAAAAATCCCCAGTTTATAGCTACTCTTGAAAACCTGATCCTGCTCACCTTCCAATCATGACAAAAACTCTAAGCTTAAAGCTTATGTAACCTTTTTGTCTGAACTCTCCAAGGTTTTTTAACCTTTTTTTTTTTTAAACTACAAATAAAACTTTTTTTTATCAATATAATCCTTATTATTTGTTTTTTTGTTTTTTTTAGTCTTGGGACTTTCCAAAGAAGACACATCATTTATTTGTTCTTCACAAAATATTCAAAAATGAACTTTTTTTAAAATCATATTTAAATGATTGAACCTTTACCCCATTGTAAAAAATTTTGTCTTTTTCATTTTTGTGCTCTCGGCAGCAAACGGTGTGTGATCTCAAGTCTAAATGTTATATCAATTTTATTTTTAATTTGTGGAGTTGAGGCTCAACTTTTATTTGAAGAATTTTTGGTTTTTTTATACAACAAAAGGAGGAATCATTTTTACATACAGATAATCGGCTTTAAAAAAAAATTACATTCACATACAAATGAATTTCAATCACTAATATGTAGAAAAATAAATAATAATGTTGATGTGAGAAGTGGCTGTCCAACGATTAGGTTAATGGAAAAGAGGATTGCAGCCAAGGGCGGATACAGGGGGGGGGGGGGGTAAAGGGGTAATTACCCCCCTGAGATTTGAAAAAAATTGTATTTTTAATGTAAAATTTTAAAAATTTGATTTGTATTTATATTCTGGCAAACAAGTACAGAATGCGCCTTTAAATTTCCGAAATTAAGAAAAAAATGTGTGCTGTGGGACCAGTCACTCCAGATTACCCCCCCCCTCAGAAACACCTCTGGATCCGCCACTGATTGCAGCCAGGCAGGAGAGTCTCTATATCGAATGAAAATGCTCAATAAAAGAAATCGTTTCGGCTTTAATTAGATAAGGCTATCTTCAGTTCTTATGAGAATATTGCCAAACTCAATAAGATGCTTATATATAAAATATGTACAGTGAGGGACAATATTAAGTCCCACCCATGCGTTTTCTACTTGTGATTATTTCATTGTTTTTATAAAAGAAAATGAAAATCTTTATTGGAAATTTTCTAGGTTTGAACCATGAAAGTTTCCATTAAAAAATATATAATATTTTTTTAAAAACAATGAAATAATCACAAGTAGAAAACGCATGAGTGGAACTTAATATTGTCCCTCACTGTACATAGATGTTGTTTGCTCATTAGTAAATATGGCCAAGTCTCAAATCTATGATATAGATTATTATAGATCTATGTATATATTTTATATTTTTAAATATAATTTTCTCTATGTTTTTATATAACAACTTTATCTGCTTCTCAATGGTGTGTGAATTCATTGAGTTTGCCAATATTCTCATAAGAATTGAAGATGGCCTTATCAAAATAAAGCCGACTCTCATGCCTGGCAATCCTATCTTCCATTAATCTAAATAATTAATATTTTATGAATTTTGGGCAGGGCCGAGCTCTGATGATAATTTAAAAATATATCAAGCCAAAATCATAAATAATTAATTGGATGTAGACGGAAAGAGCAGCCAGTTGGATAAAATAAAAAACTTTGTTATATTTTTTAGCCTCTTCAAGCCGGCTGCTCTTTCCGGTACTCTCAATTATATATCTACAGTCAAGATATTAAGAATTAACTTTCATTTAGTAACAATGCGAAGTAGCCATTTATTTGTATGAATAGGAAAACTAATTTAAAGTTTTTCTTTTTGTTTCAGCTCCTTGGGGTGATTGAGAATTGGACAAATTTACGTTTCGATGTTGCTGAACAAAGTCAATGTAAGCCCAAACAATTCAATTTCATTTTTATTTTTTATAAAAACGAATATTATAAGAAAAATCGATTAATCTCGCGTAAGGTGATCCTGTCGCCTGCTTGCTCCATAAAAGATTTTCAAGAGATATAAGATTACTAATATTTACATCTTCCATGAGTAATCGGGGATTGATTTTGATAAGATATAGTAATATTTGATTGCATTATTTTTAATTTAATTTTGTCTTTTTTTAAGCTTCAGAACAATATCGAGAACAAAACCCTAATTTAAGAATCGAACAACTCCTTCGATTGTATGGACTCTATAACACTCAGTATGACATGAAGAGTTTTGATTTGCGATCTCTCGTCTCCATTCCTGAATCTATTCACTTTTTAGGTTTGTAAAAAAAAAAAAAAAAAAAAAAACAAGATATTTTCTCAAAACTAATTAAGTTATCAACTTTTTTTAAACAAGACATTTCTAGTATTAATTTGGACTTTGTCCTATTTCGAATAGGCCCAATCATTTAAACAATTTTTGTCATCATCATTTGATTTCTCCAATAAGACTGACAAATTCTATAAATAAAATTGTTTTAGTTGTCAAAAAATAGGAGAATTGTGAGTTCTCAGGTGATCTTGAGTCGGCAAAATCTCGTTTTATTCTTTCTTATTAGAGCCTGTAGTCTTGTTGGCATACTCTTTCTTAAGTTGTCACTACTCCTTGGGGCGTCGTCCATTGTTTGAATGTTTTATATTGTTTAAATTTTGTATTCGCCCTCGGCCCTTGGTGTAGTGGGTAGCTTGTTGGCCTTTTATACCAAGGGTCCCCGGTTCGCATCCCGTCTGATGTGACAATTTATTTCAATTGGATTGGTAGCCAATCCAATTGAAATAGAGACGGGGTCTAAATGGTCCTGGATGCCGAAATCAGACCTTAATTTAAAAAAAAAATTTGTATTCATATCTTTGATTAGAAAATATTTATAATTTTATAATAACAAAGTTAAATTTAAGTCAAATATCTTATTTAATGAAATTTTCAGAGTGCGCCACTTTTTTGTGGGGTTGTGTGGTTATTATTTATAAAAAAAAATTCATTTATTAATATAGTTCGAAAAAATTAATTGCTGAGTGATAATTAACAGGAACTACATCTAACTGTTCCTGTTAATAAATTCATATGTATTAATAATAATCTTTTTGTTTGAAATTTTCTAGGAAGTGCTTTTCTATCCAGCCAAATCGAATCGAGTATTGCTTCAAAATATAAAATCCGCCAGTACGATTGTAAGTAATCATATGATTTCTTGTTTAAAAAAAAGTGAAAAATATTAAAATAAATGCTAGATGGTCTTGATCCCTTATTAATCAATACCTTAAATACAAATTATTTTTACCAAGGGAAGAGGAGTTTTACTTTGAAGAGCAAGAAGAAATTATGGGAGTCTTTAATTATAGACCACATTTGTATTAATTATTTATTAAAAATAAATACTGTACAACGTTTTGACTGCTTATTCTGTAGTCGCTTTCAAGTACTGTACGCTTGCGCCGACTCAAGTGAAGGAATTTCCAAGGGACCATTACGTGAATTTTATATGGAGCGCCATCTACAGTCATTTCTATGAAGTTAGACGCAAACTTCAGCACCATCTACTCTCATTCCCTTGAAGTTAGACACAATCATCAAAGCAAGTGTTTACATAAAAAGCATGCTGTTACAATAAGTTTTTTTAATTTTATTTTTTACATAGATGGTGCAAAATATTAATACTAAATTATTCCAATAATATTTATAATACAATAATCAAACCTTAATATCTAATTAACATTTTTCTCATTTAGTGATAAGTTTTTTGCAAGAAGAGACTTTAATTCCTTCAACTTGGGGTGGGAAAAACCAGGACCCTAAAGTGCTTAGGAATCTTCATTCTTTTTGTATATCCTCTCATTTTAGATTTTTTTAATAAAGTAAAATTCATTAGGAATATAAGCAATTTTGACGATAAAATATGTTTATCTAATCCATTGGATTAAAGAGAAATGTTAAGTTATAATTATTAATTTTCTTTCACTTTTATTAAGAGTTAAGAATGTTGCATTTTACTTTTATATTTATATTTATCTTTGCATATCTAATAGTAAAATTGGATTTTTTTTTTTTTTTTTTAGTACGACCTTCGGTCTTAGAAGCAATCAATACTCCAGGCATGAAACGCAAGCTTTTGCCATTTATGCTGAGGCCTGTCATCAGAGCTGTAAGTCTTGAGTTTTTGTTGGGTGCCGAATGCAACGCGACTCGACTCGACTCGTCCTTTCTTTTAGTCAACAAATTAGATAACATGCTTTTATTTTTAGAATTATTTGTTTTTCTTCTCTTCTAAATAGAGTAAATTAGGTCACAGGTATTCTAAAAATGTATATTAAAATATCACTTAGAATTTTCTTATTTATAGACAAATGTCATTTCAAATGGCATTGCTTAAAAATATAGGATTGGGATTATTTTAATACCAAATACCTATTTGCATTGTATTCCTAAAAATTAGGATTCCTGTGATTTTTTTCAAGTTATAATAAAAATAAATTTCAATTTAAAAATTCAATAAGAGCGTTCAGAGACGTTAGTGTGTGTGTGTGGGGAGGGGAGGTAATCTGGTGTGACTGGTCGCACATCACACAATTTTTTCTTTCGGTAATTTAAAGGTGCATTCTGTAAAATATTTTTTCCAAATCTCGGGGGAGGGGGGTGATTACACCCTTTACCCCCTCCCCCCTCCTTGTATCCGCCCTTTGGGAGGTGTTAATCTTTAAAAATTTTAAATTTTAAAAATGTTTTATATGAATAATTACCTCCTGGATTTCCCTTTTTTTTTTGTTTTCGTCTTTAGGAACCTCACAAATATATCTAAATATGGCGGACATCATTTTTATTTTTCTGTAATCTCTAGAAGGCCCTATTTGAATTTGAATTAATTATTTGAATCAGAAGAGTCTCATCCATAGACTTGAATATCCTCTACAGTACATTTCTTATTGGAGAGGAGAAATTGTAACTTCAATTGATAAATCAGAAAACTATAGGAATGAAAATCATTTGCCTGTATTCTTTAGAAAGTTTGTACATATAACTTTTCAGTTCAAAATTCTAAAGGGATCTTGTTCAAAGAAAACTGAAGACAAACGGACATAAGGGAATTATATTTATATATTTTTAAAAATACGCAAAGCCTTCAAAAATCTTCAATTCAATCTTCCACCAGGTCTTGTAGAGTTGAGCCATAATCAATTATTAAGCTCCTGACTACCCCCTAACTTCTATTATATAGTAGATACTCGATAATTCGTATCGTCACGGGACCGACCGTTTGATACGAATTATAGGGAATACCAATTATCGGGAGTACAAATTAAAAAAAAATATTAGTGCGAAGACTGAATTTGTGGAGAATGTAAGAGAAGCTCATTTTCTTCTTTCCTCACCTCATTTCCTTTCAGTGAAAAGATTACCAATGAACGAGAAGAACTTGTCTTTCTTCCCCCCCCCCCCCTTGAAAACAGTACTAATTAACGAGCTTTTTAAGATGCAAATACGAATTTTAAGTACCTCGAGCATAAAAATAATACGAAATTCTTTTTATACCAGTTATCGTGATTTTCTCTGGGGACCGGCAAGTTTGTACTCATTAACGGAAATACGAATAGCGGGGCTACGAATAATCGAGCTACGAATGATTATATGATTTTTGTTTGAATAAAATTTTTTCTTTAATATTATAGGTAGAAAGAGATGAACCCCTGGAGTATCTGACTGAAATGCGCTACGTTGTCATCATGATGATAAACATTCTTCTTCAACAGGACACTTCAAACTGGATTGATATTATTAGCGATTGTTTTATTAAAATTTACAAGTAAATATTTTATTTAAAAAAAAGTCCCAGAAAAAGATTAGTTGTCGGATTGACGTCTCGCTTCTTTTCCAGAGTTGTATTAAAAAAGGATGGATGCGTGAATAAAGCCGTTTTCTTCGATAAAGATTTGATGTTTCTTTCTATTTTTGGCCTTCGCGGATATAAACATGCTCTGGAGAGTTTGGATGGATTGCAATGCGCTGCCGAACTTCACGACTCCCTCCTCGGACAGGGCGTTTCTCTTGTCTCTATCGGAGTCACCACTGGTATTTCATTTCAATTTTTTTTTATATTTTGGATAATAACTAGGTAGAGCTTTGTATGAAAAGAGATGGAATTTTTTTCCAAACAACGCTCATAAAGGCTGTAAATAAGCCAGTCGTTATATCGTTTGAGATAGCAAATTTCCGAGATGAGTTTGTGTTTGATTGGGCAAAAATTGAGCCCCCTGGAGTCGAACCAGGACCTCCACGCTTTCGCGGCGAGTGGACTGCCTTTTATTCTAAAGGGGCCTTTACACGATCAATCATACTGTCAGTATTTGAGCCGATTGGCGTTTTGATTGAACATGCATGGGCAAGACTGAAGGACTGACGGCCGTTTTCTTTTTGTTTTTCATTGATACTTAGTGGCAGGGAACTAAGTTAGTTTAGTTAAGAAGAAAAATTAGTGGCTTCCCTCAGTCGAATGAGCTAAAAAGAATTTGATTCTGACTGGAAGTCTGAATGATATGTGTAAAATTATACTTGAATGAAGAAAATACTGACGATCGGACTGATTCACTAGGACTGACAATCTGACTGATAGTGTAAGGGCCCCTTAAGAGCTAGTGAACCTTTTGACTAACCCATTTCCCACAAAGCTAACAACTTTTTAAATGATGATTTATTATCAGTCAATTAAGAAAGTACCGTTCTGGCAGGCATCTGGCATTTGCGTCATCATCCCTTAAATTTTTGAAAATGTGAAAAAAAATATTTTTTTAGCCTGCTCTCACAAAGCCCTACAATCTTAATTTGTTGTAATTTACATATGTTTAAGTGTAAAAAAAAATAAAATTGTAGCCTTGTGGGAGCAGGCTAAAAAATATTTTTTTTTACATTTTCAACAATTTTAAGGGATGATGACCCAAATGCCTGATGCCTGCCAGAACGGTACTTTCTTAATTGACTGATAATAAATCATCATTTAAAAAGTTTCTAGCTCTGTGGTCAATGGGTTAGTCAAAAGGTTCACTAGCTCTTAGACTATTTATCCTAGGTCGCCGGGCCAAAAATAACATTTGAATAATGTTCAGGAATGACCTATTGTGGAGTTGTTGGACACATTTTACGTCGTGAATATACAGTAATCGGCACTCCGGTTAATCGCGCAGCTCGAATTATGATGGCCTATCCAGGAATTGTGACGTGCGATAAAGAAACTCTCCTTGGAAGCAGATTGCCAGCAACTAATTTCGAAGTTCAACAGCCAAAAAAACTGAAAGGGATCGAAGCAGTTGGACCTATTTACAAGTTCACTCCAAAATCACAGTAAATCATTATTTTTTTTTTCACCAAGGCCTATTTGAGAGCAAAATAAAATTTTAATTTAAATATTCTATTCGTTAAGGGCGGAGTTGAGTGCCGTGGTTCAACCCCATTATCCGTTGCTTGGTCGCTTCAAAGAAATGAATTATTATAAATCCCTCTTGAATAGCTTCCTTAGACAACGTCAAATTATTCCAAACGAAGACTTTATCAAAATGCTTGTTATCGAGGGCTCCCCAAGAGAGGTAACCAAAACCCTTTGTTTGTCTAATTTTTTGCTTAGTTGAATGCCCTTAACAATAATATTTTTGGTTAACTATAAAGCAATGAGAATTCTAATATATTTTTATTTTTCTTCCTTTTTGTTTAGGGTAAAACTCGCCTTTTAGATGAAATTTTATATTTTACCAAACAAAACTTTAACATAAATTGTACAAAATTGTCTCTGAATTATAGCCAATTACGGGTAAATAGTTTATCCAATTTGAATTTGTTATTACCTAAACATCTATTTTATTGAATTTATCTTATCATTTCACAGATTCCGTATGCTATGCTTGCGTTGATTTTAGATACCGAATTGGAATTGAGATCCAAAAGCCAAAGTGAAAGAGAGCAAGTTTTAAAGAAAACATTCGAAGACGTTCACAATAAAGATGAATTACTTTATTTTCTAAATCCTTTATTTCATGTGGAATTCCCAAAAGAGAGCACATATTTACAAATACGTCCTTATAAGAGAAAAAGCAATAAGGAAGATATCTTTGGAGATCTCGTAGCTCAGGTATTTGCTTCTATTATATTATTTTGATATTTAATCATTTTGAAGTCTAGCCGTGTGTATTATCTAACCAACCTAGTTGTTTTGATAATCGTGATTTCAAGGTCAAAAATAAGGCTGATTAATTCAAAATTTCCCGCCCTCTCGCAAATTGTTGATTTTTTTGGAAAATTTACACCAACGAGATTCCAGAGTGGGACGAGAGCTAAAATACTTTTATTTTTGTCCGTAGGCATTCAAAAAAGTTTGGGTAATCGGCGTAGATGATTGCGAATATGCCGATGACGATTCCTGGCGCCTGATCCCGACTCTCCTTCATCGGACCAACAATATCTTTTTTGTAATGACTTTAGGAAAACGACACTCGATTCCTAAACACGCCAGCGCCTTAATTAAACATTTCCCTGGCATAGATCGCATTAGCCTCTCACCAATTAATGCTCGCTTCCATATCGGCATTTGCTGTCAAATTCTTGATGTTGCCGCAATTCCTACCGAATTACTTCTGTAAATTTTAATTTAATTTTCAAAATATCTATTTCTGAACTGACTAAAATTTACTGATTAGGGTGATTCAATCTCGAAGTAACGGAAACCCAGGATGGATTGAGAGTTTTCTCGTTAATTTAATGCAGGCTGGAAACTTGATTATGACTACAGTTCTTAGATCTGAATTCGGCACTTATGACTTGAAAAAAGCTGCTAGATCGATGCTTGTACGAGGTATATCAAATAATCCTTTCCATTTGTTGTCATTTATAATATAAATTAAATTAAATTGTTATTTTAAATAATTAAATGCGAACGAAATGGCTGAACGATATTTTCGGGGCTTTTACAAGCAGAAAAGAAAATCATATGGGGGCGCAACCAGAGTTGGGCAAAATACTTTTAAAAATGTATCTTGATACAAAATACAAAATACTTTCAAAATGTGTATTTCTGTTACAAAAGACAAAATACTTGAAAAAATGTATCTTGATACAAAATACAAAATAGTATTTTGAAAATACTTTTTTCAGATACAAAATACATTTTTTTATAATTTTTTATGTAAATGGAAAGTATAGAAATTAAAAATAAACTTTATTATTAATACAAAACATAGTATAAATCTACATAAATATTAAATACATATGAATTAATTAGAAGAAAAAGACAGGAGGAGCCTTCTTAGGGAAAAGCAGCTAGGTGAAAATAAAAATCTTTATATTCTGTTGCCAACGTTTCGAGAAATAGTCCCTCTCATCTTCAGGGCACGTAGAATTGTCAAAAATAAGCACAGTTGGTGTGGCGCTGCATATTATTACCATGTTTAAACATGTTTGTATTATTTTGTGTCGTCATACAAATGTGCAAATATACAAAACTATTCGATTCAACCAAACGAATATGATCATTTGCTATTTCAATGCAGTTTCGGTCGCATATTCGTTTGGTTGAATAGTTTTGTATATTTGCACATTTGTATGACGACACAAAATAATACAAAAACATGGTAATAATATGCAGCGCCACCACCACCTGTGCTTATTTTTGACAATTCTACGTGCCCTGAAGATGAGAGCGACCACCTCTCGAAATGTTGGAGACAGAATATAAAGATTTTTATTTCACCAAGCTGCTTTTCCCTGAGAAGGCTCCTGTCCTTTTCTTCTAATTGTATATCTACAGCCATTAAACTCAAGAAAGTTACATATGAATTAAATTTTAAAGCAGTGAGTGGCCTAAAAAAAAAAAAAAAAGTTATCCAGCTGTCAATGGCGACCAGACTCATAAATGAATTTTAACCAAATATTTTAAAAAGTATTTTGTATTTTCATGTATTTTCAAAATACTTTTTGAAGTTTAAAATGTATTTTCGATACAAGATACTTTCGACAAATGTATCTTGATACAAAATACAAAATACAGAATGTAACGAAAATACGTATTTCAAATACATGTATTTTCGTTACTGCCCATCTCTGGACGCAACTTCCCAACTTGATGCACTAGCCCATTCAGAATAGTTGTCTTATGTCTATTTTGTTTTTCGAACATGCATTTATAAATGTCTAAACTTTATTATTTCATTTAGATTTTAGTATTCAAAGCAAAATAATTTTTAAAGGATGAAAAATTTCAATTTTTCGAAAATTAATTTCCATTAACAAAACTTTTTTTGTGATTTAATTATTTTTCAATACATTCTCAATTGATAAAAGATTTTTTTCAGTTCCTTATTCCTGGACGGATTCTTTGCAAAAGTCAATTGATGATGATGATATGTCCATTTATATTCCTTCGTCAATTAAATATTCTGAATACGCCACCGTATGTTTATTTGCTAAAAATTTTAAAATAGATGAATTTGAAATTGATCAATCAATGGATGGTAATTTTTAATTTTTTTTAAATAAAAAAAACAAAAAATTTTTTTTTAATAACCATAATAATTGATTATTTTCAGTGATGATGACTCGGATGTTGGATTCTTTGCCCTCCAAGGAACTTTTAGTTCTCAAATGCGCTTCCGTTATTGGAGTTATAATCCCACGAAAAATGCTCTCTTTTATTTTAAATAGTCCAAATCCTGTCGACTTGGCTCTTTGTAAGTGAGATTAAGCCCAAAACTGAATTTGCATGTCTCTTTTACTTTTTCCTCATTCAATTCTTTTTTTTTTTAGCAATCAAAAAATTATTTGAAATACATTTTTTTACTTGTGCTTCAGTTGAACAATTTACTAATCGAGTTAATGACAGCCTGGAGATTTTTTGTAAATGTAATATAATTCCAGGTATTTATTTATTTGTTTATTTCAAGCAGTGGCGCAACCAGGGGGAATCGGGTTAAAGCTAGTCCAGGGTAGAGAAAAATAGTCTTTAGGGCATGAATTTATTATCTTATTATTTAAAAAAAAATGTTTGTCTCTGTTTTAAATTTTATTAACTGTAAAAGCCCCGAAGGATGCTTCTCAAAACCAAACATGAGAGTCTCTTAAACAAATTCTCTCCCCCCCTCCCAGAGGCAATGCTGGTTGCGGAATGTGTTTATTAAAGCATTTGTGGTTCGTATTATTATTATTTATATTATTCCCTCTCGGGGCTTACATACGCCATGTATATAATATCTTAAATATTATATATGTAATTTTTTATTTATTATTATTATTATGGGAGTTTTTAATTATAGATCACATTTTGTATTAATTATTAATTAAAAATATAAATACTATACATCTTCGACTGCTTATTCTGCAGTCGTTTTCAAGTACTATACACTTGCTCTGACTCAAGTGAACTAACCTCTAAGGGACCGTTTCGTGCATATTATATATACAACGACGTCAGTGCCATCTACACTCATTCCCATGAAGTTAGACACTATCATTAAAGCATGTGTTTACATAAAGTTACAATAAGTTTTTTAAATTTGATTTTTTAACAAAGATTAAATTATAGACAAAATATTATTATTCAATTATTCCACTAGTTGCGAAACTTATTTCTAGTCATAAAAATTTGATAAAATTGTTTTCACATATAACTTAATGAATTATTTCTTTTTAGTTGATTATCCTTAATATTGATAGATGTTAAAATAGTGCTATTTTATATTTGGATAATAATAAAACAGGCTAGCGAATTAAATTTCGATTTATTCGTTTTATATTAAATTAATATTTCGTTTCTTATTTTTCACTAGATTACCTCGAGGAAATTGTAGCTGAAGGCTTAGAGGATTTCCCTCTCTATGCGGCTTGTAGGATGATGCGATTTCGACTCCCGATGTTACGTGATACTGCCTATCAATCGTTGACAGATAATCTTCGTAAGGAGTACCATGCCCGATCTGTGTCCTTCTTGAGACAAGACACGAGTCGGTGCCGGTCCTGCGGAGGAGGTCCTTTCTATAGTATCCTTGGTTACCGAAATCAGGATGTACGTAAAATAATTTATTTTTATTCAGTCGCATCTAAAATATTAATGTTCACTAGGGTGGTCCTTGTTTTGAAAAAGGTAGAATTTTATCCTCCTCCATCCGGGAATCGGTTTAGAATGTCAAAAAAATGAGCCCTGAATTTTTTCAGATTTTTCCAAGCAAAATAACCCGTGCCGGTAAGCAGTTGAAATTTAACACCGGTTTTAAATGGGCTTTTCTGTCTTGCGAATGTTACTTTTAAAAATTTCTTTGTAAAATTATGAAACTTAAGTTTTTGGGGTAGCTGAGAACGAATTTGCTATCAAAAATTCATTTTTGAGAGTCCTAGCTGTCAAAAATGTCATCAATTTAAACCAATATAACAATTTTTTTAAATATTATTTGATTGTTGCAGATATCAAAAATAAAATTTGCTGTCAAAAAAAGCTTATACATTGTGCAAAACAATAATAATAATAATTTTTGACAGCAAATTCGAGCTTAGCGACTCCAAAAATGTAAGTATATACACCAAGTTTCATAATTTTGCAAAGAAATTTTTAAAAGTACCGTTCTCAAGTCTATTATTGTTAGAAAAGCCCATTTAAAACCGGTGTTAAATTTCAACTGCTTACCGGCACGGGTTATTTTGCTTGGAAAAATTCAGGGCTCTCATTTTTTTGAGATTCTAAACCAATTTCCGTGGTTGAGGTCGATAAAATTCCTCCTTTTTCAATAGAAGGGCCACCCTAATGTTCAGACAAGCCAGAATCAAATTTAAACCAAACTTAGTTTTTTTATTTCTTAAAAAATTAATATTAGTAATATTTTAAAAGTATTTTTTATCAATTTTTTGAAGAAGATCGGATTAGCCCAATGTTACAGAAGAGGTGCGCAAGAAACGCCGACATGCTCATCATCGTTTTCACTCTCTTTAACTATTTTGCGTGTGTTGGGGCACCCAAGTCGTCTTAACCTGGCTCGAAGAGAAGCCAAAGAGTGAAGCTGATGATGAGCAGGTCCGCATTCCTTACATTTGTTGAAAATTGCCCCTTCGTTCTACTATATTGCAATAAAAAAAAGAGAAAGTTTATACAATAATAGATAATAACAAAAAAATATTTTTTTATACCTCATCTTATTTCTATATTTTCAAATCAGATAATATTGATAATAGGTAGGCTTAGCCCACCTAACCACCTTTATTTTCTCTCTCTTTCCATGAATAAATTTAGAATTTCCGGGTCTCATATCTTATTTCGGCTTAAATCCTTGAGATCAGGGCCACCATGTAAATCGATTCTTTCACTCAATTGGAAATTTTTAAATTATAACTCATAGATAAGATCAGCGATTGATTTTTTAAAATAAATTTTTTTTATTTTTTACTCATCATCCAAAAAATTCTTCTCAATAAAATAATTTTGTTTGTATATTTTTTAAAGGCATCTCAGGCCATTTAGGTCCATCCCTATTTATTTCCAATGATTGGTAGCTCCTAATTCAATTGAAATAAATTTTTTTTCGCCTGGGACGGGAAGCGAACCCGGGTTTAACGTAATAGTTACAGTATTTTTATTTTTGAACATAAGAACATTATGTTTTATTAATTATGGTGTATTCAAAAATTACAAAAAATATTCGCAAAAATGTCGAAATAAAAAAATGAGTTTTTCTCCTCAAGTGGTGTTGCTGAAGTTGGTTTATTAAAGAGAAAAAAAACGCTATATTTTCAGCAATTGTTTTTAATTTAAAATGATTAATAATTGCTGATCAAATAACATGTCGCTTCCAAGCGTTTTAATTATAAGGGCCGTAATGTGGTGAATTGAGGTGAAATCCACTGAGGAAGGAGTGCCGATAGGTCTCCGAAATATCTGGAAATATTGCCTTGCTAACGAATTAAAAACAATTGCTGAAAATATAGCGTTTTTTTCTCTTTAATAAAAAAATGAGTTTTCGGCCCACCCTAATGTATATATTTATAAAGAAATTTATTTTTATAAAATTGAAAGAAATCAGCATTAGTTTTTACTTTCTCTTACCTATGTATATATGTAATATATATATAGAGAGAAAGTATTGGATTCATGTCAAAAATTCGATGTCAAGATTTTGATGGATCTTCACGTTTTGAGGTCCCCTGAATCCAAAAGTGGTTTTCGCGACATGGTCTGTCTGTGTGTGTGTGGGTGGGTGGGTGGGTGTGTGTGTGTGTGTGTGTTCAATTTTAAGCATGAAGGAATTGAGCTACGAGGCTGAAATTTTATATTTAAGTTAAACACCCCCGGGACCGGAAAAATAAGCTTTTAATCAAAATCGGCCAAAGAGTACTAGTACTTTACTGATGTACTTTTTCAGTTTTTTTCGATTTTCTCAAAATTCGCTCTAACGATTTTGATTAAAATTCAAAAATCAATTATTTTTTAGATGCTCTTTCAAATGTATATTCTCGTTTTGCCCTCAAAATTGTTTGAAGACCACTTTACTCTTGTGCTTCATAGGGAAGGATAGGAGAAATGGTTGCCATGGTAACAAAATATAAATATTTTCCCATACTTATAAATTTTACATCCGAATTCAAATATTCCCTACTGACGGGAACTAAATACATGTCGACACAAAATCTGGTGTGACAAGCACAGTACACAACTTTCGATTACCGAAGGTAAGAGAAAGTTGTGTGCTGTGCGCCAGTCACACCAGATTTTTCTAATTATATTTTCTTTTTCTTTTTAGCTTTTTGAACAAGCTCAAGTTGAAACAAATCAAATAATGATCAGCAATCATTCGTCGGAGCGTTTTCTTAAAAAAGTCATCATTGAACCATCATTCGATGATCTCAATTATACAAATTGCCAATGTATCATTATCTTAACTTCGATGTATACTCAGATGTTAATTCATACTGCAGGCGCACGTAAGGAAAATTTGAATCTATCGGTGTGTTGTGAATTTGTTGTGCATGTTCTCATGAATTTCTACTTTTTTTTTCTTCAATTTGGCAATTTTAGATACATTAAAGGAACTTTTTTTTTTTTAAATATGATAAAAATATTTAAAGATAACATTCAGGATCGATATCCTCCGGCAGGTGTTCAACAGCTTAGTTTCTTGAGGCCACCTAACCAGAGAACCCTTGTCTTTGCTTCTTTACAGTTATTTTGTTGGCTGTTCTTTTTTCTTGCCAGGCCCACATTTAACTAATATTGGTAGATTTGATTCTAAAATATTTTTTATTAATGCAGAAGGATAAAAAAAATATCTTTTGAGACCGCTTAGTCAATCATGAAGTCAAAGTATGTTTTAAACTAATTGGTTTTACAAGACACAATTCCAATTTATTTTTTTGTGATGTATATTTTTGCAATTAAGTAAAATTTTTACAATTGAAAAAACTTATTTTAGTTGCAGTTTATAAAACACTGAATTATGTAGATTCTCTGGAGATTCCAAAGGAGGAATCAGAGGGTATCGATAAACGATGAGCCAGAGACGTGGAGAAAAGGAAACCTATATTGAATTATTAAGCAAGACGTTTCTCATAATTTTATCACTTGTTTAAGAAAATTTATGTATAGTGCAGTGATTCTCAACCACTCTACCGCGACACTTTTGTGGGCCGCCAAATCTTAGAAATGTATAGTAAATAGTAAAAAATGCCCTCGGGGCTTGGTATAGAGGTTAGCGTGCTAACCTAGTATACCAAACGTCGCGGGTTCGGACCCCAGGATGTCCGATGATTTTATTTAAGACAATTGGATACCAAATGGCTTAAATAAGAATGCCTGGACCCCATATATGTATATTAAATCAATAACGGTTATCGTAAATGTCTTATATGGCCTGAGTTGCCGAAAAGACTGTGTGAATGTGTGTGTGAGTGTGAGTGTGAAAAAAGTGTGAAAAATAGTAAAAAATTATAATGCTTTTTTTTATTAAGAGTAAAGTTTAAATTAAATAAAACCAAGATAAAAACGAAAAAATCTGGTGTGACTGACTGTTAAATGTAGAAGACGGTATGAGAGTAGCATTGTCATTTTTATGACCAAACATAAATGAAATTATTAAAAAAACATCAAGCTCAAATTTCTCATTAAAAGTATTTTCTAAAGGTGCTCTTGGTTTTGTAGTACTAATTTATTTATTTTTCAAAATTATTATCATACACTATTTTACACATTGAATTATAGGTAAGTACACTACTTTTAAACTATGCCGCGACAAAAAAAAGGTTAAAAATCACTGGAATAGAGCATAAGCAATCCATTTGCCTGTTCTTATAAGAACTTATTTGATCATTTTCTATAAAATACATATACGTATATATGTATTTGTAAATGTATTCGAAAATCAAAATATCATTTGGCTGAAACATCTTGTTAAAGAGATTAATTATTCAATAGAGAGTTCTTTTCCTAGCTGCGTTCCTCCACGTCCCCGGCTCATGAATTCTCACAGCCAAATTAAAAAAAATGAGCCATTCGCGAGATTCGAACCCACGTTCTCCTCTGGGTGAGGGGTTTATATTTGATATTTTTTCATTTGACAAATTTAAAAAGTAAATAGCTTAACATCGTATATATTTTTACTTTGATATATCAATTGTTTTTTTCTTTCAGGCCACGATGATCAATTGATGCAAGCGCTATTAGAATATTCCTCACTTTGTATTTATAGCGGAAACATCCCCAAAGCAATTGATATGCTGCAAATAGCAGATAATATGCTCGTGAGTATGTGTACTAGATTTATCTCTCTGCATAATATAGATTAATCTTTTTTTTTTTTTTTTTTTAGAAAATTAAAGGAGACCATTTTCCCGAATGGAAAATCCCGCTTTTGAAAAGTAAAATTAATCGTTTAACTGCAGCTACTCACTTTTCTCTTGGAGAATATAAACCTGCACTTGTCTTTATCGTTCAGGCCATGTCATTTTTGGGTCATCGTTCCCCGAGGGTATGAACATTATTTATTTAATCATAAATTTACGATGGCTCATCTGGGTATGCCAGATTTAATTTTAAAATGAAATTTTTTAATTGGGCAATTTTTCTTGTTTTATAAAGTAGTCAGGTTGAGATTAGTTATGTCTGTGCTGTACTGACATTTAAATTAAAATGATTATTTAGAGCAAAAAAAATTCTTGTGTTATTCTTGGAAACAGAATTTGAAATAAAATCTCCGAAAATTTGATTAAATTGGTCCATGAATGCCATGTAACCACGGCGATCATCCTAATCCACAATTAATCTCAACATGCCTATATAAATAATAAGGATTATCCAATTAAATAAGTATTTTAATTTTAAAATTAAGTCTCTAATAACCAGTGAGCCACTCTATAAGTAAGCGCCAGTATATACCATCTATTTCAATAGTATTCAGACTAATACTCGGTAGTTAGGCAGCCCAAATGGCAGCTTGTCTGTGTGAGAAATACCTTTTTCAAGGCAGACAATAGGCCGAACGATCCTTTTTGGATATCGAAATAACATTGTTTCAGAAAATCAGAAAACAAGTTTAGTGAGCGGGTGCCATTTGGGCTGCCTAACTATCGGGCTTTAGCCTCAATGTTATAGCAATAGATAGTCTAACGTTGAGAAGAGGCAACCAAATAATCTGCTGAGGATTTCGTTTGCCTATATCGTGTTTTGCAGGCGCTATCTAATTATAATTTTGGCTATTCAAAGAGAAAAGGGTCGTGCCCGAGGATCCTTGGAAGTAAAATTCGTCCCCTATCGTTAAGGAAAATTAATTTTAATAACCCTTTTTTACTTTCTCTTACCTATGTATATATGTAATATATATATAGAGAGAAAGTATTGGATTCATGTCAAAAATTCGATGTCGAGATTTTGATGGATCTTTACGTTTTGAGGTCCCCTGAATCCAAAAAAGTGATTTTCGCGACATGGTCTGTCTGTCTGTGTGTGTGTCTGTGTGTCTGTGTGTGTGTGTGTGTGTGTGTGTTCAATTTTAAGCATGAAGGAATTGAGCTACGAGGTTGAAATTTTATATTTAAGTTAGGCAGCCCCCGGGACCGGAAAAATAAGCTTTTAATCAAAATCGGCCAAAGAGTACTAGTACTTTACTGATGTACTTTTTCAGTTTTTTTCGATTTTCTCAAAATTCGCTCTAACGATTTTGATTAAAATTCAAAAATCAATTATTTTTTAGATGCTCTTTCAAATGTATATTCTCGTTTTGCCCTCAAAATTGTTTGAAGACCACTTTACTCTTGCACTCCATAGAAAAGATAGGAGAAATGGTTGTCATGGTAACAAAATATAAATATTTTCCCATACTTATAAATTTTACATCTGAATTCAATTGTACCCTACTGTCGGAAACTAAATATATGTCGACACAAAAAATCTGGTGTGACAAGCACAGAACACAACTTTCGATTACCGAAGGTAAGAGAAAGTTGTGTGCTGTGCGCCAGTCACACCAGATTTTTTATTAGTCATATGCTCTCTTGGGTTTTCTTCTTTTCTTAGTTGAATAGGAATATCTATTAGAAATGCAAATTAAAATCAGATAAGCGAGGCGTGGCTTTCCATCTGCTCTGACTATTTTTGGTCAGTTAGAAATCGCCGGAACGAAATAATTTTATTAGAATAATAGAATTGATGAGATTATGAGCTTAACATAAGTCACTAACAATTTATCATTTACAGTTAACTAGGGCTGCCGAGAGTCTTTCCGGCCCAGGGACTGTTTATAGACGATTCCCATGCCTGGGAAAAAAAGTTTAAATTTTATATCAGAAGATTTTTGGATATTCTATAAAATAATGTGGATAGGTGCAAGCTAGTTTCTTGGCAATGAGAAAATAACTTTTTAAGAGTGTTTTCTCCGAATATTCGAAGGCACTTCTTCATCAGCAAATAAAATGCATTAATTAACAAATAAACATCCTTTCGTATATTCTAGTGAATAAGGTATTCAATAAGTATTCAATATACCTCGCTTCGGACTTAAATAAGTCATAGACAAGGTCGGGTTCTTTTTCAAATACTGTATTTGAAATACGTTTGTATTTTTTTTTTTTTTTTGTATTTTGTATTTCAAATCAGAGTATTTTAGCCGTCTCAAAATTTCAACTTTTTTTTAAAAGAGGCAAGCGACTCCCTCCCTCCCGTCCTAAAAAAAGTTGCCGAGTTTGTATTCATCAATGCTTATAAATAAAGGATAGATATATTTGTTATTAATTATTTTATTTCCAGCTTTTTAATTAAACCCATTCAAAGAATAAAAAATTTTTATGAAAATAATTTTAATTCTGTTTTTTATTTAGAGTAAATAAAAATAATTTTTCCAGCGCTGTGTCAGCATTATGACGCTCCTTGCGATGATCCAACTAAAAATGTGTTTGAATGGAGATTTAATTTTTCAAGGGGAGAAAAAAACACTTGAAGACCAACTTGTTCAAACTCTCATCATTTATTGTAATATCTTAAAAGTAATTTTTTTTAATTCTTTTTTTTAAATATTCTAAGTTAAGTTTTAAATAAGTAAATTTTTATTAAATTCTGGTTTCAAATAAAAGCTGCTTTTTGAAATAGAAAAGTATTTTACAAAAAGACTAGAATTGGAATAATAAAATTTAAAGTAAGTTTTCCTCACAGACACACACACAGACAGACCAATTTGCGGGACCCACTTTTTTGGACTCAGAGAACCTCAAAACATGTAAATCCATCAAAATCTCGACATCTAATTTTTACTTTCTCTTACCTATGTATATATGTAATATATATAGAGAGAGAAAGTATTGGATTCATGTCAAAAATTCGATGTCGAGATTTTGATGGATCTTCACGTTTTGAGGTCCCCTGAATCCAAAAAAGTGGTTTTCGCGACATGGTCTGTCTGTGGGTGTGTGTGTCGGTGTGTGTGTGTGTGTGTGTGTGTGTTCAAAATATCTCAAGAACGAAGGAATTGAGCTAGGAGGTTGAAATTTTATATTTAAGTTAAACACCTCCCGGGACCGGAAAAATAAGCTTTTAATCAAAATCGGCCAAAGAGTACTAGTACTTTACTGATGTACTTTTTCAGTTTTTTTCGATTTTCTCAAAATTTGCTCTAACGATTTTGATTAAAATTCAAAAATCAATTATTTTTTAGATGCTCTTTCAAATGTATATTCTCGTTTTGCCCTTGAAATTGTTTGAAGCACACTTTACTCTTGTGTTTCATAGGAAAGATATGAGAAATGGTTGCCATGGTTACAAAATATAAATATTTTCCCATACTTATAAATTTTACATCTGAATTCAATTGTACCCTACTGTCGGGAACTAAATACATGTTGACACAAAAATCTGGTGTGACAAGCACAGTACACAACTTTCGATTACCGAAGGTAAGAGAAAGTTGTGTGCTGTGCACTGATCGCAATAATATTTCATATATGGAACTTTTACCTACCAATTTTAAATAGTACAAAACACGGCAATTTTTTAAGAAACCACTAACTAGTTATACATAGAAAATTTACATTAAGTTAAGCATAAATTATGTGATTTCTCATTTTTTTTTTTTTTAATGGACTTAAATCACTTTCAAAATAAACGGTCCATATAAGGGGTAAGAGAAAGTAATTAGGTTGATCATTTCTGAAATAAAAAATTTGTTTCTAGTTGGTTGCAATTATTTAAATGGACCCTGTTATGCAATGGTGTGTCAAGGGCCAGATATCGAGTTTTGAGAAAATCAACATTAAAGTTTTTTGTTTTCATTGGATTATATATAATTTTTGTTGTCAATTGTGCAAGTAACATTAAATATAAATTTTTTTAGGACATATTTCATAAAAAATACTATTAATTAAAGCATTTGAAACAATATTCCGTGCTTAACTCAATTTTGAATTTTTTTGGTCTTTGACACACCATTGCATAACAGGGTCCAAATAGAGTTAGAGCAGAAGAGTATTTATAAAAATATTGAACATTTTTTCTATTAATTTTTAGAAAATGAACAATTACCAACTGGCAAAATTGATTGCATTTCGGACAGTCTATAAGGCTCTTCGCGCCCGATCTGATTATTTGATCATTTGTCTTGCTTTTGACAATCTCATCGAAATTTTACTCGTAACTTTGGTAAGATTTATTTTTTTTTTTATATAAAACAATTTTTTTTTAGTTTTTTTTTTTTTTTATGTATTAGAAAAACAAAACCAAAATTCTGGGCTTTTTTTTACTTTCTTTCTTCTTGAATCCTAATTTTTTCTATCTTCTTCTAGAATCCGATGTTTACACGACTAATTGAGAAAGCTGTTCTGTTGCTAGTCAATGAAATGTACGAGATGTCAAGGAAATTAGAAATTCAAGAAGTCGAAGCAATTGCAAATTTATATTGGGGAATTTTTACTATAAGGTAAATAAAACAATATAATAAATGCACACCCCTTTAGCCTTGCTTTTTTTTTAGAGCCCGTCGGGGCGAAATCGAAAAGGGCTTGAATATCGGAATAACGCATCTGAATCTAACGAAGCAGGTGAATGTCTCATCGGGTCGGCTTGAAGTCGCTTCTTACATTTATTGCTTACAAGTGGCGATGGGGCGAATCGGCGAAGCCGTCAGCTTTTTAGAAAACCTCGAAGTCATTGGATATGACTCCCTAATCCAAAATGAAGCCTATATATGGTACGGTACAAGTTTTAATTTTTTTTTTTTTAATAATCTTATCTCACTGTATCATAAATGATGGCTGTTTTTAGGTATCACGCTCTCTGCTTGCATTTCCAATTAGATACGGGTTACACCATCATCCCTTATAAAGAAATGCGAAGAATTTTATAAGAGAGAGTGTAAAATTGATACAAGCGATACTGAATTCCAAGCATCGAGACTTTTCTTCTTAGTCAATATGCTCTTATGGTAAATATTCTATTTTTACTTTCTCTTACCTATGTATATATGTAATATATATATAGAGAGAAAGTATTGGATTCATGTCAAAAATTCGATGTCGAGATTTTGATGGATCTTCACGTTTTGAGGTCCCCTGAATCCAAAAAGTGGTTTTCGCGACATGGTCTGTCTGTGGGTGGGTGTGTGGGTGGGTGGGTGGGGTGGGTGGGTGGGGGGTGGGTGTGTGTTCAATTTTAAGCATGAAGGAATTGAGCTAGGAGGATGAAATTTTATAATTAAGTTAAACACCCCCGGGACCGGAAAAATAAGCTTTTAATCAAAATCGGCCAAAGAGTACTAGTACTTTACTGATGTACTTTTTCAGTTTTTTTCGATTTTCTCAAAATTTGCTCCAACGATTTTTTAAATTCAAAAATCAATTATTTTTTAGATGCTCTTTAAAATGTATATTCTCATTTTGCAATTGAAATCTTCTGAAGACCACTTTACTCTTGTATTTCATAGGGAAGATAGGAGAAATGGTTGCCATGGTAACAAAATATAAATATTTTCCCATACTTATAAATTTTACATCTGAATTCAAATATTCCCTACTGCCGGGAACTAAATATATGTCGACACAAAAAATCTGGTGTGACAAGCACAGAACACAACTTTCGATTACCGAAGGTAAGAGAAAGTTGTGTGCTGTGCGCCAGTCACACCAGATTTTTTGTGTTGACATGCATTTAGTTTCCGACAGTAGGGTACAATTGAATTCAAGATGTAAAATTTATAAACGTGGGAAAATATATTTATATTTTGTTACCATGGCAACCATTTCTCTTATCCATCCTATGAAGTACAGTGTGGTCTTCAGAAGATTTCAATGGCAAAATGAGAATATACATTTGAAAGAGAATCTAAAATATAATTGATTTTTGAATTTAAAAAAATCGTTGGAGCGAATTTTGAGAAAATCGAAAAAAACTGAAAAAGTACATCAGTAAAGTACTAGTACTCTTTGGCCGATTTTGTTTACAAGCTTATTTTCACGGTCCAGGAGGGTACAAAACTTAAATATAAAATTTCAACCTCGTAGCTCAATTCCTTCATGCTTAAAATTGAACACAGACAGACCATATCGCGAAAACCACTTTTTTGGATTCAGGGGACCTCAAAACGTGAAGATCCATCAAAATCTCGACATCGAATTTTTGACATGAATCCAATACTTTCTCTCTCTATATATTAACATATATGTAGATAAAAATTGTCACGATGTTATTGATGGTATAAAAGAAGTAAAGGAAGGCATCATGAGGAGGATATTTGTTCATGGCCACTTGGGGGTACCCAAGAATTATAGGCTGAGTGATTTGACACTGATAGAACCAAAGAGGACTCTTCAGGTTTGTTCCCAATTTACATCCTATTAATTTCCATTGGTTACAAAAGTCCTTGTCGCCTCCCACGCGCCTTTCGCCTCTTAAAATGCGCCACATCCAAATAGACTACATTATAAACATATTTATAAATTTTCTTTTCCCTTTGAGGAACATCCCGTTTATTTGAAAACTTTTTTCCTATGATGCAATCTGTCTCGGCCTTTATAATATCTAAAGCCTGGATGTTGATGCAAATGCACGTTTGATTAAAAGCTGAATATGTTCCTGGATCTTTGCAGCTATCCATTTCCTGAGTATTCGATTCGAAATAACCCTCCCTATTTGTTTGTATTTTGACTTTTTTTGAAGAAATTCCATGCACAATGCATGTTTTGTCAATTTTTAACAAAAACAATCTTATTTTTTATGCATATTTTAACATTTATTTAAAGAAAAAAACATATTTTGTGTAGCTTTTGTCGCAGATTTCTTCTTTCAAGTATGCTTCTGTCACAGGAGCGTATATAATAGCCCCCCCCCCCCCCGAAATGTTCGGGCTCGGCCCCGTAGCACGAAAATTGCAGATTCCGCGAACGTCACCCGGGAAAAATTTTGGTTCCGCGGGTGGGAAAAATTTTGCTTCTCTAAAAAAAAAAGTAAAATATTTTTACGCCCGGAAAAATTTCTGGTTCCGCGAACGGCACATGAAAAAATTTTGCTTCTCTAAAAAAAAAGGTAAAATATTTTTACGGACCGGAAAAAATTTTGGTTCCGCAAAAGAGGAAATGTTCCGCGAAATCAAAATTTTTCTCAGGGTTGAAAACTTTGGTTCCGCGAAAAACAAAATTTTTTGCAGAAAAATTTTTGATAACAGCCCCCCCCCCCCCCCCGAAAAAAATTTCTATATACGCCCCTGTTCTGTCACTTGGTGCGATGTAGAAAGATTAGAAAGATCATTTTGTGCGTTCAAGAACGTGTCCTCAGATGAATGCATGCATGTTGTTATAAAAAAAAATAGATAATCAATTTGTAATAGAGCATATTTTAACTGTTTTTCCCTTCATTGTGCATATTTGGTTATTTTATAGTGCATTAATCCATGCGCATTTTAAGGTTTGATTGTGCATGAACATCCGAGGTTTAATAATAAAAGCTCAAAGAAATCTAGCGATAGCAAAATCAACGTAATGGAGATTTTAAAACTAAACTAATTGTGTTTTAAAAGAATTTTTGTTCTTGTTCAGGTGCATGCGGACTGAAGAATATGAAAAAGCTTTAATTTTAACATCTAAAATCCAATTAGAAGAAACATGGGAATTGAAGCCGAATTGCTCTCTAATCAAAGAGTTAACTCTAATGCGTTTAACTGAGTATCTAATAATGAAATATTCTTTAAATAAAAATAATTATGTGGGATTAAGAACAGAAAGATTATTAAAGAAACTCTTTAAATACTGCAAACGACTTGTTTGCTATAATAAACATCATATCCCAAGGTAAATTTTTTTTTTCGCATTTGGCTGGTTTAATTATTTTCCATCCCATCCCCTCCCTTTTTTCCTCTAAATTATTTTTGGCACTTGTCTTTTGAAGCAGACGTTGCTTCAAACTCCAACGCGGTGATAATATGCTTAAATAAGTGTATGGATTCTAATTGGCATCAAAATTCGGTCAAAATTTTAGTTTAAATAAAAGAATTTCGATGGCTGAGTGGTAATTATTAGGATTAGGAAGATGTATGGCAGCCAGCAAGTGATAAAGAAACCTATTTGATTATCGTCGACGTTTCGGGATCACGTCGATCCCATCTTCAGGACGATAAACTGTTATCGTTGCTTAGATAGATACAATTTTGGTTCATACAAATATAAATACTTATATTTGCATATACCATTAGATGTATATGAGAATTGCCGTAGGCGCATGGGGATATTTTTAATTTGTGGCAAATGGGCCCGAAACGACAGCACTGGCCAAGATTGAAAGACTAAATTGAAATGAATTGAAATGAAATGAATTTAGTCTTTCAATCTTTGCCAGTGCTGTCGTTTCGGGCCCATTTGCCACAAATTAAAAATATCGCCCATGCGCCTACGGCAATTCTCATACCTACATCTAATGGTATATGCAAATATAAGTATTTATATTTGTATGAACCAAAATTGCTTCTATCTAAGCAACAATAACAGTTTATCTTCCTGAAGATGGGATCGACGTAATCCCGAAAAGTCGACGATAATCAAATAGTTTCTTTATCACTTGCTGGCTGCCATACATCTTCCTAATCCTAATTAAATTTAATTTTTTTTTTACCCTCGCCTATGTTGATTTTGCCCAATCAGATTACAAAAAATAAATCTGTTTACTTTGTGTTAGAAATAATAATAGAATATTCCTTTCTCTCTTTCAGATATCTTATTTTACGAGCTTTCTACAGGCATGTAAAAGATCATAGGTATGCTGCATTCAAACTCTTAAATAGCGCTTCATTAAAAGCGAGAATGCAAAACAATCAGATGATAATAGCCTGGTGTGAACATAACACTTTGGTAAGAACCAATCATTGCTAGATGCGAGGAGGGCGATTAGCCCTTGTCTAAGATCTTCCGGATCGGCGTCTCACAGTGTGTTTGATCCGAACCCGGATTTTGGATTTGGATTGAAATCCAAAATCTTTCAAAGGATTACTAAATCTTTTTTTTCGAGTATTTAGGGTTAAAATAATAGAAACACTTCATTCCAAGAACATCTTTTTAAAGTGAACATTTTATTTGATTCCCTAAAATTTTTTTCGCTCTTCTATCAGCATGTCGCGTTACAAGCCGTCAAAGGCAGTGACGCTACAAGCCATGACGACAAAAATTGAAAAGTTGAAATTTAATATATATGACGGATTATATATTGTAAAAAAATAATTGTGAGATTTTTCTATCAAGGAAGAGTTGCAAGAGCAGAGACTTGCAGCCACATTTTTTTCTTTAAATATTTTATTAATTTTCGGAGGCCATCTTCAGGGCCCAATAAGTGTCAAGGAAATAAATATAATTTGCATTAAGCAGCTATGTGTACTTATACTCATCAGGTGAGAGATTCTTTCATTGAAAGATTCCGATAAAATATTTACCCTTAAATGAGGAAATAAAAAGAATAGCTGCCATTCTTTTTATTTTCTCATCAACTATACCAGCTATCAAGGGCGGATACAAGGGGGCGGGGTAAAGGGGGTAATTACCCCCCTCTTGATATTTGAAAAAAATACTTTTTTTTCGAAAAAAAAGTTATTTTAAATGTAAAATTTAAAAAATTAATACTTAAAAATTTGTTTTGCATTTATATTCTGGCAAACAAGTACAGAATGCGCCTTTAAATTTCCGAAAAAAAAATGTGTGCTGTGCGTCCAGTCACGCCAGATTACCCCCCCCCCCCCCTCACCTCTGGATCCGCCCTTGCCAGCTATAAAATTTGCACCTTTCAAAATATTTAAAGAAAAAAACTCGGCTCTTGCAGCCCTTCCTTGGCACAACTCAACAACCACAACTACAATACTAACAATGCAATGGATCTCGATAGATTTTTTGTCACCAATGTGGGGAAGAGCTATTTATGCTTCTCATTTATTCGATATTTGTATTGGTTAACGCTTTATTTTCTTTTTGAATAGCTGAGATTCTTCTTTTTTTTTTTCAAATAAATGAATTGTTTACTTTCTTGTTTATGTAATGAAGATAGGGGCAGCCTGGTGGATATTATTGAGAAGAGTGAATAAATAATTCCAGAGCTGATATTCAGGCAATTTATTAAGGTTAAATCCCTCCGCTATAGGTCAACGTTTCTCGACACCGCATAGTCCTGAAGAAGGAGCCATTTGAGCTCCGAAACGTTGACCTCTAGCGGAGGGGTTTAACCAAGGGCGTCCACAGGATTTTTTGCAGGGGGGGGGCAAGTCACTTTCAGATAAGTTAAAAAAAACGTACTTTGATATTAATAATGTTATACATCTCTTATTAGTATTTAAAGCTTTCTCACCGCGGCAAGGTGGATATATACTGAGAAAGGTTTTTTGTATTTTTTTTTTTTGTTTTATACATTTTTTTGTATCATTTTAATTTTCCAGGGGGGGGGGCAAGTGCCTGGTTGCCCCCCCCTGCTGACGCCCATGGGTTTAACCCTAATAAATTGCCTGAATATCAGCTCCGGACTAATTTATTCACCTTTCTTGTTTAGGGATCATGTGTAAATAATAAGAAATTATATATATCGTATGTTGATCTAGGAGTAATTATGAAAAACAAAATTATTAATTAAAATAGGCGAAAAAGTTAAATTCCGCCCGAATTTGCCGATTTTTACTCAGCATGCCCTACTGCTAGACCACATAACACCCTGTATATATAATTTCGAATTTATTAATTGCACCCTTGAGAGGATTTCTCAAAACCTTCATTTAGATCGCGCCTCGTCAACGAGGATATTTGACGTGGCGTTTCTCCCGGAGATTAAATATATAGCGATCTATTAAATTCAAATAGCCGAGTGCGGTTCTGTGCTTTAGTAGTAGGGCATCGCCAGATCCGATCTTTTTCTTCTATTTGAATTAATAAATAATCAGTTTTTAAAAATA